>JAJKFI010000095.1:4033742-4075083 GCA_029204185.1 Lerista edwardsae
GATAGATAGATAGATAGATAGATAGATAGATAGATAGATAGATAGATAGATAGATAGATAGATAGATAGATAGATAGATAGATATTGTTGGAAAAAGTGAGGCTATCACGGAGGATTCCACACAACAAAGAATAGGGGAGAGGGGAAAGGCAGGGGAAAGGGCTGCCTACAGACATGGCTAAGAAATGTCATTCGACAAGCTCAGGACTTGGATAGTTAAAGCAACCACACCTTGCTTCAGACGGCTGATTTGTGCTTGAAAACCAGCCAAAAGAACTATAGGAATCTTCTGAGCGAAAGGAAAACAGAGTATGCATATTGTTAATGGGGGAAGGAGGTGCAAAGGAGTTGGGGGCATTTGGTCAACGGGCCAAAGATGTCAAAGAAGGGGGGCACTGATTTTAAATAAGCCAGCTTTGGGCTAAAGATCTCTGGTTTAGCTTAATTGGTTGGGACAAAGATAAGCATTCAACAGTGTCAGTGTTTTGGCATCTACTTATGACAAAGGTGAACCTGAGTCCCAGCAGGAACCAGAGCACTACTTTGTGCCGACATCATCCTGGGTGCATCCGTCCACAAAGATGAGCAAGAGAATGCCAGCCTAAGCAATGGCAGCCTGCGCAGCAAAGAATTGGCTCAACTGGCAAGGCAAAGTCGGTTCATCATGAGATTAACTCGCCAGGATTAACTGGCAAGGCTCAGGCTCTTTGCAAAAAAGAAGAGAGCCACTGAAGTCTTTACCGTCCAGATTTTACTATCCTGTTTCCCCCAAACAGTTCCACACAACTGTGTGCTGCATCGTATTTTGCATGCAACTGGCAGCACAAAATGCTTCTGCGGGCGAGAGGCAACGGAGAGCCCTCGACGCAAGGAAAACCTGCGGCACTCGGCAAGGATGAAGGAGTGCAAACGGCCACGTCATAATTTCCCACTTTTGAAGGCTGCCACGTAAAAGCTCATTAATCCACAGAAATGCTGCGCAACTATTTTGTGTCTTCCTGAGGGTGCTTGGCGGCTGCTTCCACTAACTGCTGCCCTGCCTCTTCTCCCTGCTGATCACCATAAAGCAGTCAGGGACACATACAGTACTTTCTTTTAGTGATTGTACATTGCAGAACTATAGATCTTTTTTAAAGGGAGTGCAGGGCAGCCATGAAGTCATGAATAAATTTGCCAGATAAAAAGTCTAACCTACTTACCTTCCCAGGTCTCAGTATCATTCTTCAGACCTGGCTGCCTGCATCAATATCCCTATTTAGCTGGGGATTTTTTGGGAGGGGGGGATTTACTCTTGAGCACTTCTCCAGTAACTGAACACAGAAGCAGATCCTGACCAAGTGCATGGAGCTGCTGTCAAGATGCACACAAAAAGACCCCCGCTTTTGTGTGTGCATATCCAAGTGTACATTTAAAGGATCTCTTTGGGCAGTAGGCAATATTCTCAGAAGGAAAATAAGCATGGAACTGTTCCCTGAGCAGGAAGCCTATCAGGAAGCAAGAGAAATCAAGCTGTTTTGCTCAGGGTTCACAGAACCTTGTACAGAGTGCCTTGTGCCCTATACCTGAATATTAATATTACAAGAACACTTATACAGTCTTTTAAATCAATAGATGCTGAGAACACAGAGTCCTTCCGCAGAAGAGCTGGCAATCAGATCCATTTCAAGAAAGCAAGTTGGATCCGCCGCAGAATACAATGCTCTAAAACACTCAAAAAATCCCAGCTCTTGGCATGGCAGGAGCCTCACTGAGTCCTTCACAGCCAGAGATAAATCCACGGGATGAGAAGAGGGGAAGAGAAAGATTCCATCACAATCCTTTTTGCACATACTATAATCTCCCTTGAATGCTCAAAATAACCACTGCTTAGAATAGCAACTTCCAGAGAAGGTTTCAGAAGTTAGCATTCAGCCTGACGATGAGAATTAGTGTCCTGGGACAAAAGCCTGGCAACAAGTACTGCAGACCACGTCTTTCAGGAGAGCAAAGCGTTTCAATAGGAGGGCAATGTGCTTAATCCCTCGCAAGAACCTTGGCGCTATCGGAGGATAACCTGCTCCAACCTGGGGCATGTAGCATGCTTTGCGCTACCGGCATCGCGTACTGGGATTTTCTTCCAGTTATGGATCATTGCATATACCTATACAATCTTGTTCCAGTAGAATCAGGCAGAGTTTTTCAACATAGAAACTTGACTTGCTAAACGTGGGGAAAGCCTTAAAGAACAATTTAAGGCACTGAGGGCCCGATCCTGTTGGGCATAACTTGGGCAGCACGAGCAGATTGCCCATGTCACGGTTGTGCCAGGCACTGCAAAGTGCCTCCCTTACCGCCAGCACTGGGGTGGCACCCTGGCAACACCGGCCCCACGTGGCCTGGAGGGAGCTCCGCAAGCCAGTGAGCAGCGAGGCCACTGGCCGGTAGCAGGCGCTGCAGGCTTTTTGGGCAGGGTAAGAGGCTGTTCCAGGGCGGGGGGAGGAGGGGAACATGGGTAGGACTGGCAGTGACTCTCACTGCCAGATCCCTACCTCCGTGTAGGGCCCGCAACTGTACATGGAGGGCCTCGCCTCTGCACTGCTGAACAGCTGGTGCAGAGGTGACCTGCACGATTGTCCCCGTTCCCCGTGGACCTCCCACGGCTGCCTGGTTGCCGCGGGATGCGGAGCTAAGTGCTTGGCTTCCGCTGCACTCCCAGGCAGTTGAGCCGCTTAGGATTGGGCTGTAAGGCAAATGGAGAGAAGGGGGGGAACCGTATCCTAACTGCATTCCAGCATTGCAAACCAGAGGGAAGAGGCTACACAGTTCCAAGCTGTCACTTGCAAGCGACATGGATTGCCCTTGTGGCCCCATTCAGCCATCCATCCTTCCCTGCGATCACTGGAAAGCCCAGCCAGGCACTATACGCCTCTTCCTTCAAACATGTCTTGAAGCAAGACTCACTGCAGTACTTGACAGCGGGAGGCAGCTAAACCAATAAACTTCAGTCTTGACCTGCAGCATCTCCTGCTATTTCTGCAGCATCTCCTGCTATTTCAGTCCTTCCTCCCCATATACCTTAGGCCATGCACAACTGCAGAGCTATACGCAAGATCTTGTCATTACGTCTCAGACACTGGACCACAGTGCCTCTGATCTGCATCACCCTTTGCATCCTGCCAACTACCATCTCCTACCCATTCAGATTTTCCTGTGCCTTATAGCCTGCCAGTCCAATCTGGTAAGACGTATGACGAGTTGCTGACTGGTACCAAGCCAGAACAGCCTCCTCAGTTCCATATTTATTCAAAGTATTTTTATACCCAAAAAAAATCTCCTAAAGTGGTTTGCATCAATTCAAGCTCATTACAGTGCTGGGAGCAAACTTTGTCTGATTTTTCTTTGCACTGAACTGAACTGGCTTTTGTTGTTTTTACCCTACTAAGGACACAGTCCTATCCAACTTTCCAGCACTGGGGCAAGGGCAATGCCGCTCTGAGGAGGCCTCCGTGACTGCCTGCCCCCAACTGCAGGACGCAGCACATGCCACACTGGCACAGCTTTGCCAGTGCTGGAAAGTGGGTTAGGACTGCGCCCTAATGTTGCTACCTTGAAAACTTCGCTAAGAAGCAGAAAGACGGGATACTTACAGAAAAACAGCACAAAACAAAGGCATGTTGTTTGCATGATTCCACTTCCTAGACAAGTCAAGTACATAATGCGGCTTACCTTTGGCTATTGGAACACAGGCTATTGAACTCCTTTTCAATCCAGTTCTCAGTTAAATATCACCAGTTACGACAGATTGTGATAGGTGAGATGAAAGCTGATTTGAGACCCCTTGGAATTGTCTGAGATGGTTGTTTGGAGAAATGTCTGTACAGCCATTTTCATGCTCACACCCCATCCACTGGTTTAAGAGGCCCAACCTTGCCCAACTTTCCAGCACTGATGCAGTTCTGCCAGCCTGCAATGGGGGGGGGGAGGTAGTCATGGAGACCTCTTCAAAGTGAAGGCGCATTTGTCCCCTTACCTGGGGTCTGCATTGTAGTTGCATCAGCATTGGAAAGTTGGATAGGATTGAGCCCTAGCAAGGGGCATGAAAATGCCTTCCCTAGAGCCCAAAGCGAGAACAATGTAACACAGAAGACCTTTGACATTACTACAGGATGGTGATCCTGACAATACCCTGATCTTCTGATTGGCCTGGACTGCAGTGCAAACCAGCAAGTAGGCCAATTGTATGATGAGCAGGAGACTGCGTGTATTGAAAGTCCTATCCAATTTTTCAGCACCGGTGCAGCCACAATGCACCCCTGAGGGAAGGAAACAAATGTTTCCATGCCTTGGGGAGGTCTCTGTAACTGTTCCTCCACCGCAGGATGCAGCACACACCCCATGGGCATGGCTACACCGGCATTGGAAAATTGGATAGGATTGGGTCCTCAGTCTGATTCCCCAAGACAAGATTGCCAGTGGCAAGTGAACATTTGCAGGAGGCAGGAGGACAGGAGCCGGCAGGGCCACTGCAGGGTTTGCCTTTGCTGAGTGGAGTCCCACACGTTCTCTGAGCTCGGTGCTTTGCTGAGCAAAGAGCATCACATCAAGGAAGGCAACGCAACCGAGACCACTGAGGCCAACACGAAACCTGTGGGTTTCATGGAAAGAACAATTAAACGGCATCCTGGGGAAATGGTGTTGTTTCTGGGATGAGCTCTGATGGGCCAAATGGCATTTCCGTGTTCCGAGCACCGCCGGTGTTCTCGCGCGCGGAAAAGGGCCTGGGTGCTCATCCATTATTGAGGCTGCTTAAAAAGGCATTTAGGAAAGTGCACAGCAGGCAGATTTGCAATTCCACCTCGGTCCCAGCTGGGCTGCTCTTAGAAAGGGGAGCGCAGTTTGCAGCCAGTGAGAAGGGAAGCGGGGAAAGCAGAGGGCAGCCAACGGAGCAGAGGATGCCGGAAAGGGCTGGCCAAGAGAGCCACTCCCTGTCAAGGGGCTGCACTGAACAGCCATGTCCGTCCCAGGGACTATTTCCGACCAGCGACTTTGTACACTGCAATTCTCGTAACTATTGGTCTTCGAGTTCACAGGACTATATACTTTTATGCATACTCTGTTCCCTCTGATCTCTAACCTCTCAAGACTGCATTCATTTTTATTGCTATTTCCTCTTTTAAAAAAACAACTCCTCCTCTGTGGATGGTGCATCACAAGACAGGACTCCCTACTCCTATGGAACTCTGAAAAGCACAGGCGGGCCCCAGTGTCCATGGGAGATGTGGTCCTGCCCCCACCAAGGATGCTGGAAACCATGGCTACAGGGGAACACTATATAAGCTGCAGGGCCCCCATGAACCTATTGCAACTACCTTTTATTTCTGTAGTCACACAGTTCAACACTTCCCTGCTGAACTGAAGAACTGAAACGGCTTTTCCCGTGCTGCATGTCTCTTAAAAATCATCACTGCTAACAGTGAGGAGAAAGACATCCACCCACCCACCCTTTAGCACACTTTTAGCAACTCCCTATTACATCAGAAGCGAAGGGAATTATTTTTCTGAACCACTGCAGTGATCATGGGAGGAGGAGGGATTGGGCCCTGGGGAAGCATTCTCGAGCCCTAACCCCTTTCCTCCAGCAATTAATGTATTGCAGAGAGAACAGAAGCAAAAGAATAAGAAACAGGGTGCCACCACTTATTTTCTCCCTCTCCACACACATTTCTTGCAAGTTCCTTCTGGCTATCTTCAAACTGAAAGATTTTTCCCGTAGCCCCTGCCCCCAAAGCAGAGTCTTCATCTCAGCCACCTGCTCCTGTGCTGTCTCTCGCTCTCAGAGGTTTGGAAAGCATGAAGGATTTTAGAAATGAGACTATTTGGCTATGGCATGGAAGGCACTGAAATTCACACACATCCCCTTATCATCACCCCACATGCTGTCGGAAAACTCCAATGCAAGCATGTGACTTTCAGCTGCTGAGTGGTTTTGAAGGTTTTACACACACACACACACACACACACACACACACACACACACACACACACAAAGAGCAAGTGTCAAAAGACAATCCAACATTCCGTGTCCCCATATTAGATTAAAAAAGGATATAAAATGGAAATGATATAAAATAATTAACTGAAATAGATTATAATAATTAACAGGCTTTGGAAAGAATTGTTTTCAAGCTTTCTTCTGGTGCATTAACATTGGCTTCCTTAAAGTTGAAGCCAATTGCCAAATCCTGCTTCCTTTTCCCCCCCCAATCAGATTGGCCCATTTTACCCTGAACATTCTACCATTCCCTGCAGTCTCCGGTGCTGGAAAATTGGTTAGCACCTGGTGCAGGTGCCCTCAGGTGCCCTCAGGATCCAGTGGTGGCCATTTTGGCCCGGCTAGAGCCCTCAGTCAACACACACTAAAAACCATTTTTAGGTAATGCTTGGCCAATGTACGTGTACACACACACACACACACACACACACACACACACACACACACAATCCTCTGGAGAGAAGATGTTCTACTTGCCACTGTATAATAATGTGCCCATATTTATAAGTCTCGAGATAGCAGATGCTGAACATGATTGCATGATAGCTCCTCCCCAGTGAATTTCCCATGGAAATAATTTTTGTCACACATTCCTGGCATACACATTTTAATTACATCCCCTAAGTACATCTTTCCAAATGAACTGAGGCTGAGCGTCTGATCTCTTGCCATTCTGTACAAAAAATTCTGGATCTATCCGGCCCTGAAAGGAAGTGAAAAACTGAAAGGCCACAACCCTATACCCGGTTGCCTGTATGTTGGCTTCTCAGTGTCCATCTCAGATGATTATATTTGAATTGTTTTAATTGGCTTTGTGCTACTGTTCCCTTGGAAGGCCAGGCTCAAAAAGGTTAATAGATACATAAAAAGATACTTGGATTCAGGTCGCACAGTTTAAACTAATTTAACTGGAACTGTTTAAAGAACCTCAGGATACCCCCACTCCAAGAAGAAGATACAGCATCTATTTCATTATCGGTCTAAACTCAAATTTGGAAGCCAGAGCTTCCAAGAGCAGCTGCCCAAGGTGGCTTACTATATATAAGTAGGACATTTGGAAATGACCCTGTGTCTCCCACATTAAGAGACAAATAATATGAATGTACTATATGTACTAACTTGAAGATAAATAGAGATAATTATTTTAACAGTTCATAAATTAGTTTCAGTCTGTTCTGAAATCATAAGCATCTTCTCCAAGGGGAACTTTAGGACCATCTCAATCATGTTATACTTAACTCATATGCCAATCATTAAAAAAAAGAAAATCTCGAAAACTCACAGCCGACATGCAGATATAACAACTGGCAAAATTAAATCCAGTCTGAAGTCTACCTAGCCTGCCTGTCTCAGCAAACAGGGCAGGTGACCATAGCAGTAACCAGCCTGGAGATGGGCAGCCCACTCTTGAAGCCACGCAGGGCCCAGGGCTCTAGCCGGGCCAAAATGGCCACCACTGGATCCTGAGGGCACCTGAGGGCACCTGCACCAGGTGCAGAGCCGAGGAGACCCATGTCAGGCAGCCCAGCTTGGGAAGGGGGTTAGAATCCAGAGGCAGAAGCTGCTGTCGTCCCTGCCCCCTTGCAAGTCTGATCCTCCCCTTCTTCTGCCCTCCCCCGCCCCATTCCACCCACTCCATGCCTCCCCCCGCCCCAAGATTACTTACTGCTGGCCGTTGGTGCGGTAGCACCAGCCAGCCGTCCTCCCAGTGCTGAGGCCCAGCACTGGCAGTATGCGCACCCTGGGTGCCATAAACGTGCTCTACAGCACATTTACGGCACATGGAGCCGGCAGTATGAGTGTACTGCATGCAACGTGGGGCTCAAGATTGAGCCCTGAATCCCCACGGAGTAACAGGGGGATGCAGCTGCATATGGCCCAAGGCACGGGGGGGGGGGGGTCATAGTGATTGGAGGGAAACCTACAGTAAGAGAGGCAGTGTTCCCAAGTGGGTGTGTGGCCTACCACTCCAGGGCCTGACTCCAAAACAGCTGTCTAAAGAAAACCGACTGCACCTTCATAATAAGGCTCCATTTTCTTCTGACATGAATAGCACTGAAATCACATTTTCTATTACATTTCTTGTACGATATTTCCCCTACAATTCAGTTATTTAGCTCTATGGAACCATTTGATGGGAGAGAGCTGGAAGCTGCACCCCATAGGAAATTAAATTGTATTGTTATGTGCCTGTAATTATGCTGAAGTCATTTTTTACTGTGGCAATTTCAAATGCTTCAAGTTATTTTGGAGACTTTGATCTGAATCCAGATGTTGACCGTGTCAGCTGCGTTCTAAGAATGTGTTTCAATAAGTTGCTTCTTCTGATTTTTTTTTTTTTCTGCTGAAGAGGAAAAAACGTCACTGGAAAATTCAATTGATACAAGTGGCGTTTGGATAGCAAGCTTTGGGGGCAGCTGCCGCATGTCTCAGCATTCAAATAGAGGCACTGAATGGTGCACTTACAGCCACAATGAAGGTTTTGCATGCTCCATTTTCAGGCCTTATGAAGACATAGGACACGAACCTAAACTCAGGTTGAGTTAGGGCAGTGGGGCTTTTGGAAATGGTCTTGAGAGAAGGTGGTGGATTGCTTTCAGATTAATCATCAAACAACTCTTCTAGGCGAAATACCATTTAAATTTACATGCAAGCAAAGAGCCAGAACCTTCATGACTTGTCTGATTCTTATGAACTTTCGGCTCACAGTTGTGCATTATGTCATCCTGCATTGATTCATACACCCCCATGACCAGGTATCCTGCTCTGGGCACAGTTGCAAGGAGACCAAAGACATGGTGTGACTCCAGTCAGATGAGCCGAGCCTCCAAGGAGTCTGCAATTTCTGCAGACGGCAAAAGCCAGGACCAAGGACAGCTCCAAGGAAAGCCAGACTGGGCTGGACAAAACCTCCACAGAAAACCCAGACATTGTTCCAGCAGCTGTCTGAGGCTGAACAACAGCAGTCGTAGCAGAAGAGTTTAAGACCATTGTCTCTATCCCTTATCCCAGAAAGCCTCTGGTCCCCTGGGAGCCTGTCCAAAGCAAGGTCAGGGCTGAGCCTTCTGGCTCCGGCAGGGGTGCCAAGTCCAATTCCTAGGCAGGAATGGCTGGAGAAAGGGCATCCTGGTTTTGCAGCAAGGGGATTCCTGAATCTTGCATTGGTCTCTCCACCTGAACCTCTGAGTTCCTCAGCTGGTTAGAGGGCTTTGTCTGAGCCTTTCCCCGTTACTGAGCCAATTATGGAGCCTGTGCTAGCTTGGTTAGCTCCCCTTGGCTGCCTTGTCACCCCTGTCTTTTGTGAGCTTGTCCAACTGCACGAAGTTTGATGCCATGAAGATGGATCAAGAGAGGGTTGGATACCCTGCGACAGAAGTTGCATCTTCAGAGAGGGAACCTGAAACTGCTCTTTCCATGACTGGAGAAGGAAAAGGCTCACTGACAGTTTCTCTGCCAACATTTTTTTTCCTTTCTCTTTAACATAAAAGAGGAGTAAGGGGGTGAAGGATGACTTAAGAAAGAGAGAGATCTAGACAAGACAAGACAAGTCAGTGGAGACCCTCTGACGTCTTGCTTTTTGACAGGACCAGGAGTTGCTATCTTGCACAGAAGAATGGGAGAGGCTGTGATCACATGGCCTTGTCTTTTGGTGTGAGTGGAAGGTGCAGCTCATGAAAGGATCCGTGCCTGGCCCAAGATCTGATGGTGCCGGAAATGCTGCCCCCATCCAGCAATTGACCGGCTGCTGCAGCATCTCTGCCGCTTCCCCTTTCTAGATTTGAAAAGGAAGAGAGTAATAGAGCAGTAGAGGAAGCACTGCAGAGAGGAGTGGTGAGCTAGAGGGCTGGAGACATTCTTGCCCACCACTCTCTGCTCTTCCACAATTTCCTTTTCTGCTGTGTTTCCTGTTCCCATTCAGATCAAGGGAGCAGACATGGATGGGGGGGCAGGCACCTCTGCCAACTCACTGCCTGAAGTGACCACCCCAGTCAGCCTTATGAATGGGCTGACTTTGTGAGGACCTCCTCCGTTCATGCTGAACGGAGGAGCATTCTCCACTATGATGTGCAGATTTTAATGTTTATGATGGATAATAGGGCTGGCTGTCCCTGGTACCGCACAGGCCCAAACCACTGAAGACTTTATAGGCCAAAACCAGCACCTTGGATACTGTTCAGAGAAAACTACTGCAGCACACACTGGAATACTGAGGCCAGGTGCTCAGGGTGATGCACCCCAGGGATGAGTCTTGGGTCAAGCGAAAATGAAAAGAGCCTTAATAGAACCCATTCCTGGCTGCTGGCATTAGGGAGTAGTTGAGTTCACATGAGCTAAACAACTCTGTCCCCAGAACATAAAATCCAGCCAGGCTCCTGAGATGCCCAAAGTAATGCTCTGGTTCACACATATGCTACCTGAGCAGGCAGTCTTCCATACCGCTAAACCACTTCTGCAAAAATGTGCCCACATAGAACTGGAAAAAAAATGAACTTATGCTGATGATGCTACTTTTGAGAGGTGGTACAAAAAAAAAACAAAAGGAGCTGGCCACTTAATAAGAACTTTTTGGCAGTTGCTCCTAAAGCCGGTGATGCTAATTGATGGTTGCAAGCAGAATTGCAATTCAGTTAATTATGCGCTTCTGACTTTAAAGTCTCTCTTTGCTTGTGGCTCTCACATACTGTATCATTCGTCACTTGCCCTTCTAAGCACAGGGCTGCATACTGCAACAACTGAACTTGCCACCAACTCCTGGAGGTAACCACTAACCCACGAGATGGCTAGCTAACCAATCCAATTGAGGGAGAGAGGGGGAAGCTAGCCATTGGCTGGCCCCTCCAAAAAACTAATCAGAAAAAGTAAACGTTGCCAAATATATTTACTGTCCCAATGCAAGTAAACCGCTGGCACCAAAAATTCAGACTGCTAACAAATCTCTGAGGGCACACTAAATATGCAAGTAAAATAAAACACATACCCTCCACTGACCCTTCCAAAGTCCAAGGGAGAAAACAATCATTTTCTGTTATATTAGTGAAATGCAGCAAGTAAAAACAAAACAAAACAAAGCAGCAGAGGACTCTCAGGCCAGAAAAAATACGTCACAATGAGAGAGAGTCTTAATCGAATAGAACAGAAATGAGGAAATGATGCCCTCGGGCTTGGAGAGCACTTTTATCCTCTGTGTTTCCATAAGCACAAGCTAAGCCTCCTCTTTCCATCGAAAACTCAGTATGCTTGGTGGGATTTTCTTCCTCACCCTTTTCTATAAACTATCAAATCTTAAGACAACATGGCTTCTCCCATGGTTGTTTGGTCATGTGCCCAGCAAATGTAATTGAACGGCAGGCAGGAACTCCTTCAACACTGTCGACAGGAGCCCTGTTTTGTTTTGACTTGAAGTCCCAAAGGTTGCAGGTGACGGGGTTTCGTTGGGACAGTATTGGGAAGAATGTCATCGGCTCTGCATCTAATCAAACTCTGTTTGGATTGTGAATTTTCTGAATCTAAGAAGCGAAGCGAAGCAAGGTAAACTCTGTCCAGGGTTCCCTAATAGCTATAAGCTATACTTGCCCAAGTGTTACTTTAAAATATCATTTGCAGCACAATTCTATGCATGTCTACTTAGAAGCAGGACCACCAACTCAATGGGACTCCTGTGTCAGTGTGTATCGGTATGCAGCTTAGATAAGTTAGTTTTCTAAAGGGAGGAAAACAGGATCAGATTTTTCCTTTATGCCAAAGAATAGCAGCACTGGCCAGTGTCCTAAATATATTTAGTAGACATCCCAACCAGGCTGCACTGTGGTCACTGTGGGAACAGGGGGGAGGGATTCTCCTGGCATTCTTTGCTGGGCGATGCACATCGGACGATGGTTACAGGGGTTGCAAGATGGCAGCCAATCCTGGAAAGAAAGTCCGGCTGTCTGACAAGGTAACATCTATACCGCCAATGGGTGCAGGTGGTCTTTAGTGGCACCCCTGCACTGCATGCCAAGGATAAGGGACTAACAGCCAAGCACAGTCAAAGCCATGTCCTGGCACAACACAATAATTAGCGACATTCTACAAGCACAAGAATTCTTATGCTTCGACTTGAACACTTGCACCGACTTGAGCAATTCTCAAATTTTTTTCATACTGGGACCCACTTTTTTGAATGAACATCTGTCTGGGACCCACCAGAAATGATGTCATAGCGGGAAATGCTGTCACTGTGACTCCAGAGCCTGTTGCTTTCCTGAGAATGCAGCAATCAGTTGGATTATTTCTCAGCCATTTTCCAATAGCAAAATGAATCAGAAAGGAAAAAGCCTATTTGCAATCTTGACACAAGTAAAAACAACTGCACAGTGCTCCCCCTTTCCAGCCTCCCATCTTCCTGTATTTTCAAAATGGCTGCTCTAGGTGTTTCATGACCCACCTGAAACTGAGGTGGGAATGAAGAAAGCGCTAAAGCTTCTGTACCCCTTTCTCACAGCTTTGCACCATTCCAGGCCCCCTCCAGTGCACTACTTAACAAAGGTCCATTTTACAAGAAGTCCCTTAGGGTGCAATCCTGACCAACTTTCCAGCACTGGGGTAAGAGCAAGGCAGCTCTGAGACAAGGGGTCAAACACTCCCTTACCTTGAGGAGGCCTCCGGGAGTGCCCCCCCCCAACTGCAGGATGCAGCACATGCCCCATTGGCACAGCTATGTCAGTGCAGGAAAGTTGGTTAGGATTGTGCCCTTAGAAACATTCATGTTTACCATCAGAGATGGCCTGGAATATCAGAACACACTGTGGTATGGCCTGTGACTGCGTGCTAATTCAGAGATTCATGCGTGACTGTATGTTGAATGCTAAAATGTTACTAGGAGCCAGAAAGACAAAGCATTCCATCTGGGAACCAAGGAACCTTAAATATGTTTCAATATTATGGGAATCTTATAAGGCAAACTCTAGTAGACGTCTCCATGTTTATTCTGTCCCTTAAACAAGAACTAAGCCTCATGTTAATGACTTCATTGTTTTAATGCACTGAGAAAGGTGCAAGAAAAAGACATACAAAAGAAACACAAGCACAGAAAGATACACGAGCAGCACAATCTTATATATCTTTACTCAGAAAGAAACTCCACTGTGTTTAATGGAATTCTGGAGGCAATCAAGGGATGCTCCGAGAGAGAGATGTACAGATGGGCATAGGAAAGAGAGAATATTTGCTATGATTCCATTTTCAATGCTTTTCCCCTTACACTTCTGGAACTAGTCGCCATTTAGTATTATTGTACAGAACCTTTATTGGCGTAAAACAAATACATGCATAAACATACGACACATTTTACACTTTAAAAAAGAGGGAAAAAATGCATCAGTTCTACAGATCACCCATCATATATCTGCAAGCCGTGGCAGGTCAACTAATAAACTAACTTTCAAGACTGGGATTTGATCAATATTGTTTGTCTTTGAATAATTAATTGTAAATAATCAGCTATTGTTTGCATGAATACTTCGCTCTCAGAGACTAACAAAAATCAGGTAACGACTGTGTCCGATTTCATAGATCAATAAGAGAAATGCAGGTATATTTGTCGCAGGTCATTATACCAGGGAATTTAGTATTGTTTTTGTAGCAGTTAACGTTGTCAGGATGCTTATTAATAAGAGTCTCCAAAGCACTGCGAGCATTTGAGGAAAGCTATGTTTTGGAACTGCTCTGGCCCTCATCCTGGCAATTAACACGCCTGAAGAAGGAAGACTCTGCACCCCAACACCACCTCTCAAAAAGGAGAACTAGCAAAGTGTGGCAAGAAGGGCTCCCTGCATCAACTATGAAATGGTGCTCTGTATTCAAGGCTGACTAACCTTCTGGAGCTGGAGCCGGTTGCTCAGCCTCCTAAAGGAGGCTTTCCTTCATGGACAGACAACTAAACTGGAAGTGCTGACATAGATAAAATGCATGTCAAATGAGGCACTTTGGGTGTACAAGCACTCGTATATTTAAACAGTCTGCACAATGAACGAAAACAATCCCTTTAACATGTGCAAAGAGCGTTTGAGGAAATGCTCATCACAAAGCACAAATGCTCATCTAGTCATCACAAAGTGATGGGAGAGAGCTCCTGAGGGCGCCAACAGCTTCACCAGCCCATATCTGTAGCCACAGAAAGGCTTAGCAGGTCGGCTTCCATACACTATATCCCATTCTATTTGGGGACAGAAATCATCCAACATTAAAGTCAACCAAAGGGGGGAAAAACACATTTTTTGTATTTATCTAGGGATGCCTTTAAATGTCGTCAGAAATATCCCAAATCCTGAAATCAAGCATGGCCTTTGTTGGGCTTGAGTGAATGCTATGTGGGATCTAGATCATATCATGAGGGCTGTGTGTGTACAGAGAGAAAGAATGTGGCCTGCTTTTCTATTTATTTAAAGTATTTCTACTCCTTTTTTCAGCACCGTGCCTATTACTTATGCCTGCTAATTTCTGACTCAGCCCAGTCCTGGCTGGCAGCTCACAGAAGTAAATGGGAGCTTGTCGCGTGTGTCAATTTTTACCACTCTTGTTGTGGCACATACATTCTCTTACGACCCACTGGTAAAATCTGGAAATCTGTGGACTGCAAGTACCATCCATCAGAGGATCAGACAACACATTTCACAATAAATTATCACTATACTATGAGGATGGAGGGAGAGCAGCTGCATTTGTCTCAAAAGAGATTTTAAAGGAACAATCTAAAGCTAATTCTCCCAAACGACACAAGTATTTAAGAAATTGTTAGCAATTAATAGGGGAGTATGGAACTCTCCTGGAGCATTATATAATATTGCTAGGTCCCTTTTCCCTCTTCAGAATTTGAGCATTTCCATAGAAAATCCTACTCTACCATTGAAATCATTCAGGTTGCTTTTGCACTTCTCTTTTTGGGACTATTCCTTAAAAAATGTTCAAGATCTTCCTGATCTTGTGCACTTTACTCACTTTACTCATCCCTTCCCCTAATCTCAAAACAGCTGGTCCTGCTTGTTGCTTTTTGCTGAGAGAAACACACTTGGCTCATGCTCAGATTGAAAATCATTGTTTTTGCTCTTTCCTGGTGAAAATCATGGTTCTTGCTCTTTCCTCTTCCAGGCATTTTCTGGTGCTCTTTCAGTTTGATTATCTTTTGACCCTAAGCCTGAAGCCCATGCATATTTTGTCATAGCAATGGAGACAAAGAAGAGTTTGGCAAGATGGAAACTAGTGCTATCATGTGTTCTAGAACAGCGGTTCCCAAAGTCCTACTCAGACATTGGGACCATGAAAGTGCTGGCGGGTGTGGGGGCTGGGGGGTGTCCCACAGTGCCGCAGTAATCACAGCGCTGCGGGCACCTAGGGGTTTCAACCTGGGGGGGGGGTTGCCGGCCTCTGGTGAGGTCTGGGAGGCCAGCAGCCCCCTCTCTGAGCCTCCCTGATGAAGTAAAAAGCCCTGAATAGCACGTAGAAAGCACCTCCTATTTTTGTGCAAATGTTCCATGTTTCCATATTGATTTTTTTTTTAAGTTGTAGTTGACAGGGATGTGCACGCTTTTCTTCTTTTCAAAATAAGGCCTTTTCGCTTCCCTCAAAATTGTGGTTTTTGCCTGAAGTGGAGCATCTCATTTCGCCCCAACTTCCACTTCAGGTGAAATTTGGCAGCACATCCAGCAAGTCGGCATTTCTGTGGATCTCAGTGAAGAACTGGCCTCAGTGCTATTGGGCAGAAACAGACACAGCAGAGGGGCCTGGCTGGGAATACAATTCACTGAAAACGTGTCAACTCCTATGAGACTCCTGGAAATGTTCGCTTTGAAAAGGGCATTTTTCAACCTCGCAATTGCTGAGAAAGCTTTGCTGTGCTATTGCTGCTGGCATTTCTGCCTTAACACACTATCCTCCATGCCTGCACATCCAGCTGTGGCAGATTCTGCTCTTTCCACCCCCTTTCAGGATTGGGGTGGAGGCCCAGGAGAATTCAAACTATTTATTTACTTATTTACTTTATTTACTATTTATTTACTGGGTGGATTATTAGCCCACCTTTTGATCCAGGATACCCAAGGCATCTTATATATAATAATAAAATATAATCACAATTATATTTTTATAATTATATAGAATTTTGATTATATATAAAAATATAATTATCTATAGCATTGCTATAAGAAAGGCAGAGCGCCGAAGAATAGATGCTTTTGAATTATGGTGTTGGAGAAGACTCTTGAGAGTCCCTGGACTGCAAGGAGATCCAATCAGTCAATCCTCCAGGAAGTCAAGCCTGATTGCTCCATGGAAGGACAAAGCCTGAAGCTGAAGCTCAAATACTTTGGCCACCTCATGAGAAGAGAGGACTCTTTAGAAAAGACCCTCATGCTGGGAAAGATGGAAGGCAAAAGAAGAAGGGGGCGGCAGAAGATGAGATGGATAGACAGTGTCACCGAAGCGATGAACACGAAATTGGGTGAACTCTGGAAGCTAGTGGAGGACAGGGAGGCCTGGCGTGCTGTGGTCCATGGGGTCGCGAAGAGTCGGACACGACTTAGCAATTGAACAACAACAACATATAAAGCATTGCTTTGGGATAACAAATCTTCTTTCCAATCCTGTTCTCCTTGTGTTTGTTCACATCCATTCCATCACAGTTTCTCAACTGCAGGCAACTTATGGTTAGTTGCCCTGACCATACGCTCCTGACTCCCTTGCCTTTGGGAATGCAGGTTTTTTTTTTTCCCCTATGCAGTATCAGAAAGGCAGAAACCAGATGCAGCAACTCTGCTTCAGGGAGTTGCTGAACAGTGGCAGTAGAACATCCCATTGCTTGCCTGTTTACTGCCTACTCCACTCATCCCAGGACAGCAGGCCTTGTCACTGTCCAAGGTAGTAAAGGAGAAGCCAGGTGCAGCTCTACACGCTACAGGGAACCCTTGGCTCAAGAGGTGCTGACCAGTGATGACAGAAGTTCACATCACTGTTATCCACCCAACGCCAGATGTGATGTCATTACGGCAATCCTCCTGATCGTCATATCTGCTTTAGTGGTGCCTTCTACCAGACTTCCAGTTTGCCTTTAAAGCATCACAAGAGAAGCACCTGTCTGTTGTGTCGCTTTCTATCACTATTTGTTTTTCAGAGCCTATTTCTTTCTCTCCATGCCACATCTTTGTGTCTCTCTCTGTCTGATCCCTTTTGTTTTGCTTGCTTCTTTCTCTCTGTAACCTTGTATCTGTGTGCACAGCTCTTTCAGTGCAGAGCACTCTGCGGAGAAACCTCTTATCTGCCTATCGATGGAATGCTATTGTGTATTCATTCATGCGCATTTATTCAAAAAACTACAGCAGGCATGTAATGGTCTTCTTAACAGGAGCCAAGAGAGAAGTCATTGGATCAAAGGCTGAATACATCTCTGCGGAGTCTTTTCCCCCACCATCTCCTGCCCACTGGAGCCATAGATCATATGTTTGTTGCATACTTCCTTAGATTCTTGGTTTGAGGACATTTTGTATAAATTCCTCTCTGGATTAGCACAGGAACCCAGAGTTGAAGGTTACCAAAAAATCAAAATTAAAATGCCAAATAAGCAACTTGTTGGAGAGTCTTTAAAAAAAACCAATTGCTATAATCTTAAGCAGTTACTGTGCATTTGGAATAACTGTGCAAATAACCTATAGATTGGATCAAAAAGATGCACTGTATTTCTCACAGTCAATAGCAACTGATGAATTCTCCAGAGAAAAGAGTGTGAGATTAACTAGATTTAATTAGTCGTAAATCCACAGAGACTTATCATATGACCAGAGAAAGATATGCAGTTCCCTGATACACCATTAAATTAAGATGATAATATTGTTTCCTGATTGTAACAATGTTTAACAAAGCAGTCAGTTTAAACAAATCAATAATCTAAAGAAACCATCATTTGTAACTGGAGAATTCAGACAATGCACCTTTGAGTCTTCCACCAATCCGTCCTCTTAACGGTCATAGAAGAGGAATTTATGACACGTGGTGACGCTAATGAGTTTTACCTGAGCAGAATTCTGAAGCAGAATCTGGAAGTTTTGCAATTCTCTCTTCTAAAGCAAGAAAAGGTTTAGAACTCGGGGCAGCATCCAAGCAGGCGTGTTTGGCCAATGCAACGTGCTTGCGTCACGAGTGTCGACACGGGGGCAACAACAGCCCCCCACACTGGTGCTAGTGCTCTTGGGCCGAAACTAGCAGCAGTGCCAGCACAAGGACATGGCCACAAGGCCGCGCCACCCTTGCGCCAGCTGCCCTTGCCAGCCGAACAATTAGTTAGCAGCTATTTAGCAGGCGCAGATCTATTTTCCAAGTGGTGAGTTAGTGATGGAAATCATCACCCCCAGATTCAAACCTGATTGCCCTAGATTCCTAGAACAAGGAAACACAAAGCCACGTGTCCATTTCCCCTTCCATGCACTGATGCCCTCCTTGGTATCTGATTCATCCAAGCCAGCCAATTGCCCACAAACCAGAATTGAAAGCCGTGGTCCAAACCAGGTTGGCAATCCTGGTTTGTCCAGTTCATATATCATGAGCAGTCACTGCCTTTGCTTTTTCCATGCTTCCTTTTGTGCAGCTGCACTCAAGACAAGCAATCAATCCTTTAACGAGATCGGGACGTATAATGAGAACGAAGAAAGGAGACATGAGATGTAGTCTAGTTATCTTGAAGAGAAACATCAAGGATCCTTGTCCTATTAATGAAGGTCAGCTGAATGGTGAGGTTTCCAGAACTTTCTTGCTTCTGCTGAGAACGCTGGGAATAACAAAGATCAAGTAGAAAACCCATCTCATAACTTATTAAACAGCCCAGGACCCTGCTGAGATGTGGCATCCTTGAGGCTTGGCATAACAGGGTTCTGCTAAGGACTATTTTTGGCTCTTGGAAAAAAACAAACAATTATTTTTCAGTGGGATGCAGTGGCATGTGGGACATTCTACCTTGCTTGCAATGCGCTGTGTCACAGCGCTTGTGTGTGGCTCTTCCTCAGCAGAAACTAACTTTTGTGGAGGTTCTGGATAAAAAAGGGGGTGTACCCAAAGAGCGTTAAGGTCTTTCCAAGGCCTTGTAAAGGCCTAGAAAGGGTGCCTGAATGACACAAAGTAGCAAAACATTCTGTAAATCTGAGGCCAAGCAGAAATAATGCAAGCACAAGAAGGAACCCACAAATCAACGGGTTCCCATTCCCGGAACCCCCACAGATGCTGAAACCCCTGGATGATCAAATCTGTAGGTCTTCACATTTCAGACACTCTGAATGTGACCAAATCTGTGCTCCGGTCACATGCTCTGGTGGCAGGCAGCCTCCCAGACTCTCAGAATACCTGCAGAAGGCCAAAAATTGTCACTTCCACAGCATTGGTTGCATTTGGAAGGTCCATGTCCAGCCAAATCAGCGGGTGTGGGATCCGTGGTTAGTTAAAACCGTAGGTTCCAAATCAGCAGATAAGGAGTTAGGATCTATAGACCACGATGGGCCAAGCAAAAGTCCAAGTTGATTCCGCTTCAGAAAGGATGAGGCTAAAACCTTTTACTAAATATATTCAGAGGCAGGCAGAAATATAGTTAATGTTCTTAGGAGAGAGAGGGGAAAAAACACTGATAAGACTACAAATTTATTGAAGAAGAGGGGGGAAATGAAAACCCAAAGTAATTGGAGGTCATTGTACAGCCTTGCAAAGTGAAATAAAAAGATGCACGAACGGCCCAATTCTGATACAACTTTCCAGCAGCAATGTAGCCGCAATGCAGCCTTGAGGAAAGGGAACAAATGTTCCTAAATTGCACTCTGAAGTGGATTGGGAGCACAATCCTAACCTGCGCTAGAACGGGCAAGCCGGCTGGATCCTCACGGGGCAAGGGCACAAAGGAACCTATTGCAACTACTAGGCAAGGCGATGCCAGGTTGCATATTCTGGCTGCTGCCAATCATGTATGGAGCAGGTGCAATGCAAAACAAGCGCTCTCCTCTGTTGTACATTTTGCAGTAATACAACCCTATAGTGACAGTGGATGTGTGAGGGTGCAATCCTAACCAACGTTCCAGCACTGACATAGCTGTGCCCATGGGGCACGTTCTGCCTTCTGCAGCGGAGTAGAAATCATCAAGACCTCCTTAAGGTAAAGCAAGGTTTGTTCCCATACCTTAGAGCTGCATTGCCCTTACCCCAGTGCAACTGGAAAGTTGGTTAGGATTGTACCCTGAGTGTGATCAGTGCGAGTTAGATCAAATGCACAGGCAAAAGGATCCAACCATCATTTAACAGAAAGAATTGTTGGACGTTTATTTTTTATTTTGCTTTGAGGGTTTTTGCAAGAAGGATGTACAGGACAGCATTGAGGATCTCAAGGGGTTCAGACAGTTCCCTGAAATGGTATGACCTTGAAGAACATATAGGGCTATGTCCTAGCAGCTGTTCCTGCTGATGAGACTGGATTTATCAGGGGGCTAAGTGGCAGTCCAGGGCTGGTGGAACAGTATCGGACGGGTTTCTTCTATTCACTCCTTCCAAGGAAATCACAGCACGAAATTCTAGGCGGCTACTCATTATCCACTTGTCTGCACTTGTTTCTGGTGGGGGTCATTCCTCCTGTCACTCAATCCCTTTAAAATATACGTGAGGCTTCTGGAACTAGGGGAAGTAGCCGAGTTGTCATCAGGATGCTAATGATGCATTGCTCAGCTCTCTGTGTCAGTCCTTGACTTCTTATCTATCCATGGTGACAAATTGCCAGGGGTCTGCTCTATCAAACACACACAAAAAGAGTCTTGTGGCATTGTAATGGCTAACAGATTTATTGTTGAAACAGATTGAAAGTGATGGACTTCTCTAAAGGCATCCTCTATTTACCTTTTAGATTTTTCACTCCACCATTTAAATTTGTGTTCTCTGTTGCTATATATGTAGATCTTAGGATAAGCTGATGGCCAGTTGGTCATCTGTGAATTAACTCTGATGGAATCTGCACATGCACAGAGCAGTTCTTGGAAACTTCTAAAGTAGTCTAGTCTTTGACCACTTGCCTAATGCACAGAGGCCACAAAGAACTGAAGTTCATGCAGCTGCTCAAGTGGACTGTGTTCTACAAAACCTTATGCCGTGATACAATGGTTCTCGAACTTTTTAGATTGGGACCCACTTTTTAAAATGGCACTCATGTTGGGACCCACAGGAAGTGCTGTCATTAACCTGGAAGTGATGTCATAGCTGGAAGTGACATCAGCAAGCAGGAAGTGCTCTCATTGTGATGTAATAAAATGGCACTCCTGGAATGCAAACTGGCATTCCTGAACTTCAGCAGTTGCACATCCATGAAACATCCCTGACAGAAAGCAAGATTAGGCAGTGATGCGCCCAGCCCACACTCTGCCCAGGGGCCAGGTGGATGCTCTGCACCTCTAGTGTCAGCTCTGCCACCCCAGCACACCAGGCTCAATTTCAGAGCTGTACGACAGCAAGAGATGGTGAGCTAGCCCAAACTGCATGCCTTTTCGAGAGGCAAGGCGCCTCTTTTTTCTCCACCACCCACCCCCAGAGCTACGCACCCAGGGGCCCTCCCGCCCCCCAGCTCAATGGTAGGTCCACAACTGAGATTAGGACAAAATATTATGTAAAAGCACTGAACTAAAAACAATTTTTTTTAAAAAAAAAAAACCCTCTGTTGAAAATTCAGACTCTTAACACTCAGAAAAGGAATATCACATGAGTAAGGCCTGCAGCTTCCAAGATGGCTGCTCCCAGCTTTCCGCGACCCACCTGACATCAGGTCACCCAAGCGGGCCCCAACCCACAGTTTGAGAAACGCTGCCATAATAAATGTGTGCCAGGTGGCTGTTATGTCCATGGACATCTCAAAGCTATCAGCTTGCCTGACCAGCACAAGAGATAACTGGCTATGGCCGAATCTTATTAAAGCAGAGGCATTCTTTCATAGTCAAAATGATTACAGGAGAATTTCACTTGTGCTTGCACAACAACCAGATGCCACACAGAGAAAGTTCTGGATGCGAGAGGGAGTAAAGACTACTTTTACCATTTACAACATCTGCCTTTATTAATGCCAGGACATTGGTCAGGGTGCCTTCAGGGCATTGCTGGTGATCTATACGCCTCCCCCCAAAAGCAGCCAATTCAATGAAAACGAAATGTTGCTGTGAGACACCACAACCCCGTTCACAATTGGGCTGCTTAAATCTCGCTGACTTCAGTGGCACCTCAGCTGCCTATTGCACAGAATGGCAGCTGCAGTCTCATCACGCTTCACTCCACAGCACGCCTCTTAGAAGAGAAGGTGTACACACTGAGCTCACTCCAGAGAAAGTCTGACATACTAACACATCCTCCTGTTCCTTTGACTATACAAGCTCCCTGGTACCTTGATTTAAAGGGCAGTAACGTGAAGTGGTGAACAATGCTTAAATACCATGCATTCATTGGCCTGGCAAAGATCACTGCAGATTTGTCAAGTCAAATGAATAAAAAAAATGCTGCAATTGGGCTCTGTTGTACAGGGCTGGAAAATACATAGTCAATCATTATCCACTAGGGCTAGGATCCTGAAAAACCTTATAGAGAGCAAATTTGCAGATAATGACTCATTGATCCTATGGGCTCAGTGGGGTTAGGTGCAAGGAGTGCTTTATCTGCCATCAGAGGAATCCAGCAGAGACCCTCAGGAAGTGCCAAAGATCTCTGAATGCTGCAGAGCCCTTCCAGAGGCTGCAGGGAGCTTCAGAATGGCATCTGTGACCAGCATGGACCCCTTAAACATGACCGGTGGATGCTTATGCTGAGCATTAAAAGGGGTCAGTGCTGGTCGCAGTTGCCATTCTGAAGGTCCCTGCAGCCTCTGGAAGGTCTCTGCATAGTGGATAACGAGGAAAGAGGCACAGATAACAAGATAAGTAGCAATTCTGCCCCTTGCAGATAAGCAAGGTTGCATATAAAGGGGACTGATTGTAAGGGGGGTTAACCATGAAGGAAACCTATGGGTGTCTTCAGGCAAACTAAAATGAGAAATTAATTGTGATCTGGGTTTAATCAATCAATAATTAGTTGTCCCAAATCAACCTCAGAGACAGTAAAGAAATAAGTAACCAGTTGTGCTTCTCAAAAGAGGCCCTTGCAAGAACCCTTCCAGCCCTCTGCCGCCCACTCCAATCCAAGCCCGGGAATTATCCAGCATTTCCTACCCTGTCCCACGTCCTTGTCTTGGTCAAAAGGATGATAACCAACTTTGGGTGCATCTGGTAGCCATCCTCACTGAAAGACAAATTCCTTCCTTCAAAGGTGACATTAATCAGGTACCTAGAGAAGAAGAAGAAAGAAAAGGGACAAGATCAGGACAGACGACTCATGCACAAAGAACACCAGGAACTTCCTATGACAGAACACTGGAATTGTAAAAACAGTGCGGATGCCTCTAATACCTGGGCAGGAACTAAACTGAGAGGCGGCAGCGGGAGGGGAAGAGAAACAGAAGGAAAGCGTAACAATAAGCATTTCCCCCAAAGAAAAGAGACCTCAGCTGTTTAGTGAAAAATGCATTGCTCACACGATGATCGGTTCCTTCAGTGGGTCGTGTCAAATTTCCGCTGAAAATGCCATTAAGTATCATTTTACTGCAAGGGCATCTTTGGTGTTTAATTCTTCTTCCCAGAATGACTGCGAAGAATCCGCCATAAGCACATGTGAATATTCCTTATATGTGCTCAGCAGGGCGGACAGAGGGGAACCCTTAATAGTTCTCAATCCGATTTGAAAGGAACGGATCCGTCCTCAGGAACTCTTATCAAGGGCTACATGAGATATTTACAAAACGTTGCAGGATAACTTTCTACCAACCGGTTTTTCAAATGGAAACCGGCCACGTTAGGCTTCAGTCTTTAAGGGAAAGCGGTGGGGGTAGCAGCCGTTTTTCCAATCCAAATCGTTTTGCAATTTTCTCCCTGGGAAACGTAATACGATAAGTGTTTGGAGAGCAGGCACACCTATGGAAAACCTCCAAAAGCAATTTCAGAGATTGTGCCTTCTATCCCAGATAGATACACTTCTATAGTTTTGACAACTCAAGGCAAGCATCGAGGTTAACGGATTTGTTTGTTTAACCGTCTTATCTGAACAGGACTGATCTTCACATCCATGAAAACAGCCATTTATTTTTAATTCAGATGCTGTCCTCCTGATTTATCTTGATAAATTTGGACGTCCAGAGCCCTTGTCATGTATCAATGTATTCCTTTCATGTCTATAAAGTCCTGATCCCTGAACCCACTCAGTAATTATGATAAATTCAAGGGCATTAAAGTCTCTGCCTTCATTTAACATGTTCCAGACCAATTGTAATGAAAACAGATTACAAGTCAAGCAGTGAAAGATGACTGAAACAGCAGCAGCAACAACCCACCTCTGCTCTGCACTTGCTCAGAGGTACTCTTTCCATTATCTTTCCTTCACTAATTCCAGAGCTAAATCTGTCCCTGACATGAAAACCCCTAGTTCTTCCAGACCTGAGCATTGGCTCAGATTAAGCCTTCAGCCACCTATCATCCCAACTTGCACATCACAACTGGCTAGGGTACAAAATAATCAAACATTCACCAGAACCCGCAAAAAAAGAGACCACTCACTGTATACCACAAAAATGAAAAGGGCCCAGAACTCAACACATCGTATGAAAATACAATCAATTTCTTCACCTTAGTTATTTAATGCTTCATGTATCTCTCCTTCATAGACTATATGCATTGCAGTCCAATTCAGAGATAATAGTTTATTTGGTGTACATGTACAGTATAAGTGTGTGTGTGTGTGCGCGCGCGCGCGTGCGTGCGTGCGTAGGCATTATGTTGGAATAGGTGGGAGTTACAACCCAATCCTAAACTGTGTTGGAGCAGACAGACTGGGTAGGCCTGTGATGCATCCAATGCAGGTCTATGTGCAACTGGAGCTCACCACGGGGCAAGTAAAGCATGTTCGTCCCCTTGCCCGGGGTAGCCCCAGCCACCCCAATAGGGCTGCTTGGACACCTGCCTCATCCTTAAAACGTCTTTGTCCTTTTGCCAATATTGGTGCTTTAATTCGCCCAGTGAAGATTCCAAGAACCAGAATCAAAATACTATTCTAAGGATGTCAAATACACTCATACTCCAACCATCACGTTTGCTGTGTTTCAGCATTTAGGAAATGGGGCTGAAATAAGAAAAAATATTACAAACATTTATATTAAACCTTTCTCCCAACTTCGGGAGTGGCCAGATCCACCCTGTCTATGAAGAGCACACAGATAGGCACAGAACCGAGCAAGAGATATCTCACAATTAGCTCTCATTTGCTTTGCAATAGCATGATCAAATCCATCACTAATAATTAAGGAGGGATTGTTTGGATGATTCTGGAGTTAGGAATACCCTGCTATTGCACTCCAAGCAGGGTTGCACTTTGCTGATGGGACCCTGCTGACAATGCCGGCACAACGTCCACTATATCCTAAGCCCATCCTGACAGCGCCATGCCGACAGCGCACCAGTGCTGGCGCTAGGAGGACCATACGCCAAGCCTATTCTAGCAGAGCAGCCCTTTCCAATAACACCCCCAACATCCACAGAAACACCAACACCGCTTGCTATCCATGGAGCCGTGTCCCAGAGTTGGCGCATCACCAGCACATCATCACTATGACATCAGCGTATAATTGCTGTGACATCAGCACATCACGTGATGCCCATGTGTCACCACTGTGAAGTCAGCACACCATTCATGTGATGCTCATGTGCAATCGCTGTGACACTGGCTCATCACCAGTGTGGCATCTATGCATCATCGGTGTGATGTCCAAGCAGCAAATCACCACATCCAATCAACCCAGAGCAGCTGGACAGAGAAGCATCACCAGGGTGAAGTGAGCAGGGACAATGAGCAGCTCATCCCATGGATGGGGGGGAGCAGAGCCAAGCAACGATTGAGATATAGGCCCTTCGAAGAGGGCAGCCACGCAAACCAAAAACACGGTCCCTTTCATGGCAAGTTTCAGGTGTGTGTGGGATCCTCCACTGGCTGGAAGGAGCTCTGATGCCAGGGGAGGGACTGGAACAAGTCACAAAGGGAGCCCCAACAGCAATCAAGCAAAGCAGGGTGCTGGTAGCTCACTGCACAAAGATACAGGTTGGAAGCCAGGCAAGACAGGCTCAAGCCCAGCCAAGGGACTTGCCCCAACCAGCAAAGCACTCACTTTTGGCATGACTGACCAGGAACACCCAAGGAAGAAGACAGGTCTAGAACCCACACCGACGACTGTCCTCAAAGCATCCAGCCACAGCAAGGGACAGATGAAGAGCACCTTATCCGGCACTTAGGTACCACCCTGCGAGCAGCCACACTTGGCTGGGAGGTTGTAGCCCACGGGCCTGTCGGTGGAGCACTGCATGCTCCTCTGGGCACCTCGGACAGCAGCCGGCCCAGCTAGCCACACCAGTACCCACCACATGGCCTTTGCTTCATCACTGGCACCTGCCAGTGAGGCTGCCCGTACGCGGTCCCCCTGCCACTGCTGATCATGGCAACAAAGGACAAGGGGCTCACGATCCCTGCGGAGTGGCTCTCTCCAGAGCCCGTGGAGTCATGGAATGAGGACGCTGTGGACTCTGGGAGCAGAGAGGCCCCTCCCCCTGCAGGGCTCCACCCCAGCTAACAACTCCAGGGGTGTGTGAGAAACAAGGGATCGCAATCTGCTGACAAAGCAACAACAAGTGTGAGTCAGTTGAGGTTTTTATTGAACAGTAGCAGTGACAGGGCAGCGTCTGAAAGAGGAACACACAGGTGGGGTTGCCAGCCAACTCCCCCCCAGCAGGGCCACTGTGCCATTGCAGGTTATCCAACAAAGAGCCAAAGAGCAGATGCCAGGCAGGTGTGGCTGCACCAGTTGGTTCACTGTCTGCCATGGAGTTTACAAAGCCACAGGGGCCTATCTGGAAGAAGCAGGTCAGCAATCTCGCCGAGGTGCAACTGGTTGTTGCAGATAGATGGGCAGGCTAGAAGAGTCCCTTGAAGTCTTCCCAACGTCCTCGCCTGTGGGACAGCTGCCTGTGGAGAGCGAAGAGAAACAGAGAAGAGTAACAAGGCATAGGTAACAGCATCGGTCACATCTGTCCTATGGCTTGAGATGAATGCATGGATGGTATTTGTGGGGGGGGGTGGCACCAGATTGTACAGCCAGGGGTCCCCTGTAGGGGGCGAGAGCATGGTGGCTGGGAACATTACCTCTCCTGGTGAGGGGAGTGGGCTGCAGGGAACCCTGCAGAGGACCAACTATGGCAATAGCACAGTCCTGAGATCAAAAAGGAGTCTGATGAGCATTTGGCCGGCAGTAGCCATGTTGGCATTCACCAAGAGGAGCAGACACTCCCTGCTCTTAGCTACTGCAGTAGGCAACAGGGTTGATACACTCGACAGTCCTGAAGGATCAGAATGGGGAGGATACAGACGATAGAAGGAGATGTTGCGTCCATACATTGGAGCACAGGATTCCCTTCCCCACTTTGCTTACCTGTGGGTGTGGGTGTGAATTGTCCTTCCTTCCCCTGTTGGGGTGGTGAAGGAAAGGTTCCTACTGTGTGGAGACCTCCTGGGGCAGATTACCTGCAATAAGAATTCTGGGAAGACAAGAGTTAACAAAAAAAAAAATGCCCACATATGTTGGGAGGGACAAGAGGCTGTTTATGCCAAGTGTTTCTAAGTACCCTTTCACTAAGGTTCCCATCACCTACCCTTCTTATGTGGCCAAAGGGGTATATCATGCCATGCACCTGATCCTCTGAGATGCAGCCTCCCAGCAGAGGCTCGTGTGTGCTGTGATTGGTTGCCAAATGTCGTGGGTTGCTTTCTCATAGAAAATAGGGTAGAGAAGGAGGTGGCAGGAAGTGCAATTTCCTGCTGTTTTCCCTTCCTCCATGCTCCTGATTGGGTTACTCCTATCTGCACCAGCTCTGTTACTGGCACAGCATTTTTCTGGCACCAGAGGCGTGTCCATCGTCAAAACAAGGGTTCCTAACCCTTGTTCCTCCTAGGACATGGCATACGTCAACTCCTCCTTGAGCCCTGCCGGGTCCCTTCCACTTTGCGCCCCAAACTGGGCTGGCATTTGAGTGGCATCTGAGCTACATGGGTGCAGCATTGCCCCAGCACTGGCGTGTCCATCGGAGGGTGGACTTCCAACATCTGCAGGATGGAATACTCTGATCTATCTGGAGCTTGGGTCTGAGCTGTTAGTATCCCAGAGGGAGGGAGGTATCTTTGGACAGTACAGGTGGGCCCTTTTTATCTGAGGGTTTGGAACCTGCATATTTGACCCACAGAGGAGTGTCCCACCTGACCTCCCAGAAGTGCCTTCTGGTCCTGACTGGGAGGCTTTCTGATGCCTGGGGAGGAACTGGTGCCCAGAGGTATCAGAAAGGTAGTTATGGTCACATCCAGGGTGAGGTGCCATCGTCCCAGTCCAGATCTCCAATGTTGTGATTGTTTCCAATGGAAAAAAGAGACAAGCACAAGAAAGACATTTACGGGCTTAATATGTCATTTAGTTTGACCCACAGAGACACCGAAGGAAGGGGTAACCTATAACTGCAGGAGGCATCAGTAGAATTGACTCTGGGAGGAAAAAACACTGGTGGAACATACACTAAGGTTGTGTGGTGAGCAGTGGATTTGTCACAAGCAGAGCAACCAGAGTCAGTCTGGCCCTTCGCCTTAGATCAGGGCTCCACAACTATGGCCCAGGGGCCCAATCCGGCCTGCCACACCATTTTATCCAGCCTGCAGCCACTTTTTTTTTTTTTGACAAAGCATTTGCTAATATTTGACATTTCTACTCATTGTCTATCATGTCCCAATGTAAGCATGGCATTGTTTCATTGAAATGGCCGTATTTCTCTTTTGTTCTGAATCATATCATGCCGGTTCCAAAAAAAAAGATGCAAATAAAACATATTCGTTCGTTTATAAAACTGATTTTTTTTTGGCCCACGAAAATGTGTAAAATACACAATATGGCCCTCATACTAAAAGGTTTGGATACCCCTGGCTTAGATGGTGGGGTGGGAGGTGCCCTGTATCCCACACCCACCTGCCACATCCCCTGCCCGCCTGGTGACCCCCTACTCTCCAAATGCATGAGGGGGTTACCTCTTTGAAGCTCCACCTCTGCCACCACTTCTAGAGGTGGAAGCAGAGAACATGCTGGGAATGAGGAGGAGAGTCCACTCCTAGCATCCTTCCAGCCAAGTGGTGTGTGTTTTTTTTAAAGCAGAAGCAGAGCTGAGGGAGGAAGAGGAGGAGGAAGAGGAAGTGCGTGAGAACGGGCACCGGAGGGCTGATTTCCTCCACCTGAAACTCCAGCAGCACTTCTTCTTAAGCGACTGGACAAGAGAATGCTGGAAATGAAAAGCTTCGGCTCCCAGCAGTCCCTTCTCCCTGCAGTGCTGGAGTGGGAGCAGGACACACCAGATGAGTGCTGCGTATGTGGGTGGAGGGGGCGTGTGCTCTGTGCGTGGGTGGGTATGTGTGTGCACTTGCACATGTGATGCTGTGCACTTGGGGTGCATGGTGTCTCTCAGGGTGTGTTTTCAGAGGGGTGCTGTGTGCTGGGGTGATCAAAGCATGCAGGTGGGTGAATTTGGAGGGTGGAAAACTCTTTGGGGGTAGGGGATAGGGGGTAGAAATTCGGGGGTAGGGTCAGGCAGCTGCTCCCCTTAGGTTCACCTTGAGTTAAACAAAGCTTTGCAAACCAAGCTCTACACAACGATGCTGGGTGAGCGATCTGGGGAAGAAAGAATGTGTATGACACATGCATGAAGGGGAAGCACAATAGTGGCCACAGTATGGATTAGTGTTTGCACCAAAGCACTAATGCCGGAAGCGACCTTCGGCCTTATGACAGAAAGTTCTGAAAACCTGGTGATTTTTGCCCCCAAATCATGGCTACATCCTGCTGCCCTTCACATCTTGAATATATTGGGAGGGTGGTAGAAACAAAGAGAGAGGGAAAGAAGCCCGGTTCCTGCATGCAGGCGGATGACATGTGTGCTGTGGGTGGGAAATGCGGTCGCAACAGTACCAGATGATGAAGTCACAAGCTGGTTGCAAAGGTTGCATGAGGACTCGAATGACTTCCTAACTTCTTTTAATGGTTATGTTGGTCACAGATGCCCCCTAAATCCAAGACTTTTAACTATTTCTGATTCTGTTGGATGTAATAAGCCCAGTTCAGGTTTTCGGTTTGTATTGATTCAGCAAGCACTAAATGGACACATTCTGCCTAATTTACCCGCTGCACACCAGACTTTCAAAAGACTTTCTGGGAAGTTGGGTTCTAACGATTGATGATGATACGGCCTGAAATGTTGTACCAACTCCTGCATCAATGTTGTAATTCAGAGGCGTTAAGAATCAAAGGTAACCAAGTCTGTGTTGGACTAAACTGTCACCTTTCTCAAAAAAAAATGCCCATGTAGGTGCTTATTAATTTTTGAAAGATATCTCAGATGCAGGCCAGAATGATAAAAGCATACGCACGCACATGCACGTGCACGCATGCATGCGCACGCACACGCACACACACACACACACACACACACACACACACACACACACACACACCTAGCTCTGTAACTTACATGCAATCTTCACTCCCTACTCCAAGCTCCTAAGTGGCTCTTGAGTTTGACACCACTAAAAACCACGGTGCCACTTCCCCTCTTATATTAACTCTTAAGCATTCCTGGCCCACAGTAATGTAGTGAGTGCAATGAATTGTATGTACCCCTTTAGTACAACAAGCTATTCTCATATTCAAGGCTACTGGTCCCATCTGACATTTTTGCATTTTGAAAAAACATTGAAACAAGCACACTTGGTCATAGTCATAGTTAAATGGCAGAGCACAAGCTTTGCATGCAGAAAGCCCCAATTCCAATTTGCGGCATCTCCACTTTGCAAAGACCTCTGGCAGCAAAGCTCAGAAAGGTCCTGCCTGACACTGTAGGAAAGCTGCAACTGGCCAGGACAGTCAGTCCTAGGCTGGATGTACTGATAGTATGAACTCATTGTTAAGGCCACTTCACAAGTTTACGTGCATCCTATTCTGGCCTCTGTATGAAGGCACCAGAACTGTCGAACAGATAATTGATCATTAAGGGAAAAGGGTGACAGACATCGGACTGCCCTGTTCACATGGAAACACCCACCCACTACAGACAGCATCCCATGATTTGCATATCTCCAGCTCCATGGGCTATTTGTGTGTGCAGAAAACAGGGCCAATCCAAGACCTCCAGCCACCAGAGGAGTCACCAGGCCCCTCCCATGCTGGTCCCCTCACCTGGTAGAACAACACTCTCTGCTGCATTGGAAAAGAAAACAAGGGGTGGAGAGGACCAGATGTGTGGAGGAGAGTAGAGTGCTGGGCTAGAGTTTCCCCAGTGCTCTAGCCTACCACTCTCCTCCACACTTCTTCATCCCTCTTTTTTTTTTCTCCAGTCCAGGGAGTGGAGGAAAAGGAGCTGAGTGGCAGAGGGAGTCGGGCATCCTTTGCCACTCTGCTGCCTGAAGCAGCCACTTCAACCGGCCAGCCCTGGCAGAGAACCTCGTTGTAGGCAATCGCAGGAAAAAAGAAGCTGGAATTAAGTGGAATCTGGGACGGACTGTTTCAGCCACAAAAGGTTTAATTGGGATCTGAAGGCTGCAAAAGAACAATTATGACAATTTAAATTGATTCATTTAGTAATGAAGTGAATGGGGGGTTAAAAATGGAAGGTTTTTAAAACAGAACAAGCAAGCTTTGCTTCATATTGCTTCAGATATTTATTTGAAGTACATATGAATCATGAGATACCCCTGAGCTATATGCAAGGTGATTTTTAAAAATGTCCTAGTTCAGCCAGTAGAGGTCTCTCGGTCTGTCAGAGCGAGAGAGCAAGAGTGAGCGAGCGAGCGAGCGAGCGAGAGAGAGAGAGAGAGAGAGAGAGAGATCCATCTGTGGTTGTTACAACCAAGAGCAGCCAGACTGACTACTGGTCATTCCAATACTGGTCATTTTTGTAAAACGGGAGCTTAAAACACCACAGAAATAAAAGGCCATTGCTCCAGCATTAGCAATAGGGGCCCCCCTTTTTATCTTAGCCAAAGAAGCAAGATGAAAAACAGAAAAAGGAGTTTTATTTTTTAGGACTACTACATCAATGTAGCCCAGAGGAAAGACATGACGTGGGGGACAGAGAGAAAGAATGTTGAAAACAACGATAATTGGTGGAAAGTAACATTTGAGTTTGGCTCCTTTTTGATTCTTGGAGGGTGACTGTCAGAGCCCCCAGTCTTCCTTGCCCACCTCATGCAGGCTATTCTTCCCCACAAGCAGCTATTCTTCTAACGCCTGTTACCCACTTCCTTCATTTCTTCTTCTCTCCATTTCTTAGAATCCGCGTCAGGACTCTCACGCAGGATTACTTCAGAACCAACTCCAGGCCTCGACAACTCTCGGAACAGCCTGTGCTCAGGAGATACAAAGGGCAATCGGAGAGCGCCCCAAGAGAGCCGCAAGAATTCACTTAAGCTCCAGATAAGCCACTTCGTCTCCTGGTGCTTATCACAGTTTAACTGCCAGACCTTGCGTCCCTCATTCCCACCACCTCCCTTGCCCCGTTCCGCACCAGCATTCTATACACTCGCGGCTTGTACAGCTGAGAGAGGTGGGGCACATCTGCTTGTTTTGGGGGGGGAACATCTGGGAAGCGTCAGGTTCAATTTGTGGCAAAAAGAATCCCACGCAAATGTACCTAGAGCTGAATGTGACGTAAAGCCTTTCTTTGGCGTCTTCTGCTAAAGATGAGAGACATGAGCACACAAACCCTAGCAATCAATCCGGAAAAATGGAGGAAGTACATAAAGCTTATTGGCAGGTCTGGGGGCAAGGACAGTGGAGCAGCTGACAGGCTGGCATGAGCATGGACATGGAAGCTGAAAGGGAAAGAGATTCTTGCTGAGGTCAACAAGACACTGGCTCAAGGAGTAGTCAGGCTGCAGTTCAGGCCTAGAAACGTCTTTATCTGGTGCATGGATGGGAGCAGCAGCATGGTTAGACGGGGGTGGGGTGGAGAAATGGTAAGTACTACAGGCACTGCAATGCACCGTGTAAGGGGCCCCTCACACTCACTGTCAGAGCCATTCCAGGCAGCGACAGCAATGTAGAGGTGCTCGCCAAACCAAATGGTGTCTCATGAGAACATAGGAAGTGCCCTGGTGGAACAGGCCAAAGGCCCACCTAGTCCAGCTTCCTGTAGCTCACCGTGGCCCATCAGATGCCTCAGGGAGCACACAACTAGATATCTGCATCCCTGCATCTGGCATTCTGAGATAAATTCTGAGATAAACACAATGGTGGTCAGTCAAGATTCTCCACAGCATTTCTTTTTGACAGCCGCCAGAACCAGACGCTCCTCTTCAGACATGTACTCATAGGAACAGCCCCACTGGATCAGGCCAAAGGCCCATCTAGTCCAGCTTCCTGTATCTCAGTGGCCCACCAGATGCCTCAGGGAGCACAGAAGACAACAAGATGTCTGCATCCTGTGGCCACTCCCTTGCACCTGGCATTCTGAGGTAGCCCACTTCCCAAACAAAGAGGTTGCATATACTCATCATGGCCTGTGGTGGAGTTTTCCTCCATAAATCTGTCCAATCTCCTGTGCTTAGCTGTTGCTGCCCAGAAGGCTCCAACGGCAAGTGGGAGGGGCTGCTTACACAGTGCACTTGGGAGCAGCAGCATGGTTAGGCGGGGGTGGGGTGGAGAAATGGTAAGTACTACAGTGCTTACCATTTTGCCCTCCTTACCTAGGAGCTAGGCACGTTACCTAGGACAGGCACGTTAAAACTCTTTGCCTAGGTTCCTCAACTGCTTGTGGCCAGCTGCATAAATACGACTTAGAGAAAGGAGAAAGATTGATGATGATGCCACCACACCAAAGAGCAGTTGCAATCCATCATATCTAAAAAGCATGAATCTTTACAATCTGAGCTAAAGAACCAAATCCTCTGTTTGTGTTTCAACACCTGAAAGGCATCTCATGCAATTCGACTGCCCTTGTCACTATAATTCCCTGCAAAAACTGGTGGCTGTTCACCCATTACAAATATGATTGTGAGGATGCATTAGTAAGCACAAAATACACCACTACAACTCAAATGGCTACGCAGCATCTGCTCCACCACATGTACTTGCAGGCAGGGAACTGCACTTAGGTTTGCTTCCAGAGTGTATATTCAGCACAAATACACACTGTGAAACAGTCATGTTCAGTTGCTTCATGAACATATATACCCTTCACCCAAAATGTCTGAAGCAATACTTGGAGTTTTCCATTAAATGCTTAGTTTTGCGCAGGCACTACTATCCTGTTGCTATCGGGGTGGCCCATAAGAGCCCCACTGGATCAGGCCAAGAGCCCATCTAGTCCAGCTTCCTGTATCTTACAGTGGCCCACGAGGTGCCTAAGAGAGCTCAGTAGACAACAAGGTGCTTGCATCCTGTTGCGACTCCCCTGCATCTAGCATTCTGATGTATGCCAGATAAGGAGGGGTTTCGCCACCCAGTATAGCCTGTGGCCTTCGGTGGCTTTTTCCACCAGAAAACTGTCCAATCCCCTTTTAAAGGCACCTAAGCCAATGCCATCATGACCTCCTGTGGCAAGGAGTTCCACAGATTAATTATCCACTGGATTAAAAAAGTATTTTCTTTTATTTGTTCTAAAATCCCCATCATGCCCAAAAGTCCAAATCCCCATCATGTCATAGCAATGTTACCCAGGAATAGAAAGTACTAGCTCAAATTCCAGGAACTTTATAAAAATATTCTGTATGATGTTTCAGGTTCTGAAATGTTAATCGAGTGTAAATGTGCCTAGAATTGAAAAAGAGAACAAAATGCCTGGTTCAAATCTGAAAAGATTCACAAATGCAAAGCGGCCTAAGCAGTTCTCAGTATGTTGGAGCTGGTTCAACCCCTTCTTTTACACGCACAGCTGAATGGGGGCACCATCAGGCCCTCAGTGTCTCATTTTCAATAGGGAGTCAATTAAAAGCAACAGATAATAATCATGTCTTTTAGTCTTATGTGGGGGTTTGAACATGGCTGTTCCTCCTTCCTCCAAAAAGCCACATTTTCTCCATTCTTTCATTTTTTTTCTCGCTCTCCCCCTTCTCCCTTTGTGAGTTGATGTTTCCATAGAAACATGTTCTTTAATGCTTCTGAAATTACTTTGCATTAAATCTGTTTACCCTTTCCAAGCCAAGCCACATCCTCAGACTTGCTTGAGGTTCTTTTCCCTAATCTTTTTTTCTTTTTCTTTTTCTTTTTCTTTTTTTTTTGCGATAATAAATATATTCAACACTCACCTTGCAAGAGGTGCCTGGTACAAGAAATAAACTGAGATGATTTACTGGAGCGAACAAAGTTTAAATGTTCTGCTTGTTTGTCACATAGTTCTAGAGGCTTAAACCCACTTTTGAGCAGTTTGCAATATAAATAAAACAAGGGCACAATCCTAACCAACTTTCCAGCACTGGGGTAAGGGCAATGCAGCTCCAAGATAAGGGAACAAATATTCCCTTATCTTGAGGAGGCCTCTGTGACTGCCCCCCCCCCAACTGCAGGATGCAGAATATGCCCCATTGGCACAGCTATGTCAGTGCTGGGAAGTTGGTTAGGATTGCGCTACAATTTTGATAAGACTGTGTGTTGAGTGTTTGCACATGTGCACAGTTATCAAACCCCACATATCACGCAAACATGATGAGAAATAAATGAGCTGTTGGAAAGATAAGGAGAGATCAAGTGCCCAGTTTTCTTATTCACTACTGTTAAGGACATGTCTCAGCTAAAGAGCTAAAATCACAAAAGCCAGCAGAAATATCCCAAGATATGCCCTGAGTCACAGCTATAACCATCTTGGATTTTCTTCTAACCAGATTTCCTCTTCCTTATCCCAATCAAGCCCCTAATTAGCCACTATCTTTCTTATAGTCGGGATTACTTAAATTGCCATTATTGTACTTGGGGCGATCAGTGACTGAACCTGCGCTATCTCCACAGTCACCATAACCTTCACCACCCTCCCTTCTATCATCATCATCATCATGATCACCACAACAATGATGCCAGTGTTTCTTCTCCCAAATGCCGTCATGCTATTTTTCTTCCATTGCTTCTTTCCAGACCCCAAACTAGGAGTGGGTTAGGCGGAAGAAGGCCAGGAAAATATATTGCAATAAAAACTAACAAAAACTTGTCAGATTTGGACGCGAGCAGTGATGTCATGCAGGGGGTATGCGGGGGTACGCGAGTACCGGTTTCTAGGATTACAGCTGGCCCCACCCATTCACCCGCCCACTCGTCGACTCCGCCCTCTGCAACGTTTGAATTTCCTGCATGTTTGAGTTGTCTGCATGTTCTCAGAGCCAGGCAGGCAGGCAGGCAGCGAGTGGAGCCTTGCCTTGCCTTGCCACTGAAAAATGAGCTTATGACGTCACTTCCAGTGGGCAGGTCCAGGCACGTGCCAATCAAAAGTGAGTACCTGTTATTAAATCATTTAGATGACACCACTGGACGCGAGGACTGGTTCATGATTACCTCTGAGAACGTGTGTCCTTGCTGTGGCACTTCCGGCCCTTGGAGCCTGGAGGGGGCTGCTCTCCATTAGGCTCCATCAGTTGGTAGATGGGGAGCCCAATCCTAACGAAAGCCGGTGCAGCAGGGCCTCCACGGCACCCAGCGTGGCTTAGGACCAGGCCGAAGGGGATGTTTTCCTGCTCAGCCCAAGAAACACCCCAGCCTGCCCAACAGGACAACTTGTCTGAGAAGATCCGAGAGACGTCTGAGAAGATCCGTGCAGGGCGCCCAGGCCCAGGAGGGAGGATGGGCTATGGAGACCTCCTCTGCTGATCCCAACCCCCTCTCGGGCCTGATCCCTCCGTCCACCCTCCCCCCAGCCCCTGCGCAGCTCAGTGCTTTACTCGCTAGCACTGGTGGGACAGTGCAGGCCTTCCCACCAGTGCTGCTCAGACACGAGTCGGTAAAAAGCGGCATACAATGCTTTTGCGACAACCCGTGCCTGTGCCAGCGCTCAACAGGATCGTGCCAGGAGCTTCTCCCGCCACTGCTGCCTACAGGAGGCTGCCTGCGCCTGCGTCCGGTCATTAGCACTGTCTCCACTGAGTGGCAGCAGCTCCTCAGGGTCTCGCCCAGCCCTACCTGAAGATGTCGCCAGAGACTGGCCCTGCGATTTCCTGCAGGCCAAGAAGGTGCTTCGCCTCTCAGGAGTGGCTGAGCCACATTGTGGCTTCTGTGCTGGCTGCTATTTTTAATTTTGGTCTGCTATTTTTAATTACTGAGTGTGCGCGCACATGCGCAGGTTTGTGGTTGTTGAAGGGCCTCTGGCAGACCAGGAGGGATATATGTGCTTTTAGTTTAATTACCTTCACTGCTTTTATTTAATTACTGACTTAACGTATGAGTTTGTTAAAATCGTTCCCACCAACCGCTATGGGTATAACACTGTTTCAGAGAGAGGGAAAACGATATCCGGATCAAGAGGAAGATTGAACTGATTGCTGAGGCAGCCAATCTGCATCCCACGCTATATTTCACAGAAAACCGGGAGCCTGCAAAACACAACCAGGCACGGCTGGCCCGTTCAGTGTGGGAATGAGCCCATTCACATCGGGTGCAGACCGTGGCCCAACTGGAAGAGCAGCAAGCAGGTATCTGCCACCTTCCCCCACTCCACCGCAACAGATGGAGCCGGCCTCTTTACTGCCCACTGAATGCATTGAGAGCAGTTCCTGCATGTTTCACACTTCCTGTTTTGATTCAAGAGTCCGTGTAGAAGAAAGAGCTGGGTAAAGTGGGAGGGGGGGCTGCGTCGGGGGAGCAGGGGGTAAACGGTACCCAGGGTCTAAACGGGGGCCCAGGAGCCAACAGAGAGGGCCAAAAGAATTCTGGGATTTCCCTGTATGCCCCCCAGCCTATGAGGGGGTACATGGGGTACAGCGCACCTGGCTGAAGTGTATCACTCCTTGCAGTGCCGGGGTCCAGTGGATGTAAGGAGCACTGTGGAGCCCCACATCCACTAGGCTCCTGAAGCTGCACTTCAAAACGTGATTACAACAATGAAACAATACAACTGTTTACAACAATGAAACTGGAAGTGGGTTGTGGTCAAGCTTTAAACTTATTCTGCAGCTTGGGGAGCCCTGTGGGGGACTCCCCACACCCCCTAGAGTCTGGCACTGAGAGGGGTGAGTCTAAAAAACAGCCCCTCAGCCCATTGCAGCAGCACGATCCTGGGGGGTCACGCTTCTGCCTTCCCCCCTTCCTGCCCCTTAAAATTCTTCTCAAGGTGGTGGGCTGCAACCCAACCCTTTGGGAATCACTGCTTTAATATGTTTAAAAAAAAAACCCAAACCCTGAACAAAATAGGGGGTGCACTGAAATTTTTGGTAGATTATAAGTTTTTTTTCCCCATGGCAACAGGCTTTAGAACAAGAAGAGAGTGGGATGGGGCGGGGGGGGGGAGAAAGAGAGAGACTACACTGTGCTGGATACTGTTTCCATGGCAACCCTATTACATTCACAGCTGCCAAAGTAAGTCAAGATCCCAGTAAAGAGGATGGAGAGGAGTAGAAGGAAGGGGCAAAGAGGTAGGCTGCAGGAGATGCGATTTAGGTACAGAGTCTAGGGAGGGATCCTTCTTTCTCCAGGTGCCTGCAAAGGCCTGCCTCAGAGCTGCAGATAAAAGTCCAGCCCACGGGCTTAAAGAAGCACTGGACGATGATTTCTCCCCCCATACTGAATGAAATTTGGTGAACTATAGTGTGTGTGTGTGACTGAGTGAGTGAGTGAGTGAGTGAGAGAGAGAGAGAGAGAGAGAGAGAGAGAGAGAGAGAGAGAGAGAGTATGCCCACACACACACATGTGCACAGATCTGTAAATGAAAGTAAGAATGGTGAAGTAAGTTACAAGGGAGGAGGAGGGAGAGAGATGCACCACAGCCATGAGTTTCCTTTCTGTCTTTTTTGGATCAATTTGGGCTACACAGATGCACTTGCTTTCACACCCCAGATGGCTCAAGAATAAAGATGTCATTTGTAATTGCAGGAAGCAATAGAGAAATGTTACTTTCTCATAAATTAGGTACTTAAAAAAAACCATAATTTTTTTCTGACTCCTTCAGCCATCTGATTTTTTTTTCTTGGATTGCTCCCAATTTTGACAAGCCTGCCCCATAGATCAAGCACCCCCCCCCAATATTGAAGAAGTTGAGAGCATAATATGACACTGTATTATATAAGAAAAGGTCATTTAAATAGCAGTGTTTTTATGAAGCCTTTTTATGACTAATTTTTTTTTCCTATGGCAATGGCTCTGAGATTTTTCACACTGATCTGTTTTTAATGATTGCATTTGTTTCCACTTACTGTTGATTTAATTGTCTTTTGTTTATTCTTTGTAAGATGCCTTCTGCAAACTGTATGTTTTGGGCAGAATATATATACAGTACTGTAAATGTGCAAAATAGATACAGAAAGCAAAACACCTGCCTCGGTAAAAGAAACCATCAATGGCATCTGAAAGATGTCTCCCTCCTGCCACTTGGTTTAAATACAGAAAAGGGACACTTTAGTCCCTCTCAGACATTTAACCACATAGAATTATTTTAACATGTGTAGGCGTTCAATCTACACACACTTGTACCAACATCTGAAGGAGCGCTACAAATGCTGTCAATGCTCTTTATATGCGACCTCACTATCTGCAATCTCAGCTCTGCGAGAATTGCTACTTTCCTTGTTATCTGCACCTCTGACCTCATTATCCACTATGCAGAGACCTTCCAGAGGCTGCAGGGACCTTCAGAATGGTACCTGAGACCAGCCCTGACCACTTTAAAATGGCCAGCAGAAGCATCCACCAGCCTTGTTTAAGTGGTCCATGCTGGCCACAGGTTCTATTCTGATGATCCCTGCAGCCTCTGGAAGGGCTCTGCAGCATTCAGAGATCTTTGGCACTTTCTGCTGCACTCTGCTGGCTTCCTCTCTGCTGGATTCTTGCACCTAACCCCATTGAGCCCAGTGGCTCGTTATCTGTGAATTCGTTATCCGGGACGATTTCCAGGAATCTAACCCTAGCAGATAATGAGGATTGACTGTATATTCACTGCAGCAACAAACATATACAGTTGTAAAGATATGGACCTCTGGTCTTCTCCATTCAACTGAGAACCCCATCAGGGGAAGGGTCTCTCTCCCAAAGAGACTTCCAGCACCCAAAACTCCTCCGCAGAATGCAATGGAAGCTGAACTCGTGCTGCTGCATCACATCACAGCGCATCACAGCACAGGGAGTTAGACAGGATCAGGCTGCCCGTCTAGTAAGGATGTTTTTGCTCGTTTTGTTTCTCTCAGCTGGACTCATGGCGCAGTCCTTACCTTACACTGGTGCAGCAGCTACTGCACTGGACTGGATGGTCGCAAACAAACCCTGTACTCTTTCACCTGAGATGCCACAGACTTAGCTAATAACTTACTTGCTCTGGAAAACTTTTAACTTATATACTGCAATGTGCTGTATGGGAAGCTGTCCTTGAGAACCGTTCCCTGTACACAGTTGTCTGATTGGGACCTATTTCCATGACCTCTCCTCACACTCAATAGGGAAACAATGGGGAAAGTAGCAAGGTTCCTATTGGTTGCAGAGCAGACGTTCCTCGCCAGATGATGCATAGTTGACGGCGACGTTTAATACTTGCCTGTTTGTCTTTCTCTGTAAGTTGAACACCTCCCTTGTGGGAGTAATTTGTATATATGGTTTTTTTTTTCCTTATGCCAATAAAGGTTACTTACTTACTTATCAATCAGTGTGACAATACCTTTTCGGAGGGGGCAGATCTTTTGCTCTTTTCATTTTTCTACTTGGGCAAGATTCCAACTTTTCAAAGAAATCTTCCATCCTTTTGCAGTGTGTTTGACTCAGCTGTTTAACCATGCTGATTGCACTTTTTCTGAATTGACATATTGCCTCTAAAAATCCTCTGTTTCTTGAAGGGATCTGACCTAGTCTTTTCAGAATTCTTTTTCACTCATCCTCCACAGATTATTTTGATGCTCCTAAATTAGAAAATTTGGGAGTTTATATATAGGTATATTTAGATATAGTCAGCGGCGTCATGCAGC
>JAJKFI010000095.1:4075483-4093516 GCA_029204185.1 Lerista edwardsae
GGAACGCTGGGCGGGAGGAACGGGTGAGCGGCAGCCCGCGGGGGCGGTGAAGACGGCGAAACGGAGCGGTACACAACGGGCGGGCTGCCGCTCACCCGTTCCTCCCGCCCAGCGTTCCAGCTGCATGACACCACTGGATGTAGTGTAAGAATGGAAAGCAAGAGGAAATGCAGAACACACAAGGTCCCTGCTGCCTGAGCAATGGGTGGGGAAAAAAACTTCTACCTTTGAACTTCCATTCTTGGCTAGTTGTCCAAATCAAGCAGCAAACACTGCCTGCCACCCAGCCCCATATGGGGCTTGAAATTAAAGTTTCGTATTAGCATTTGCAGGTCATATTCAAGGCCAATACCCTGTTGGAAAAAAAATGCTCCATGTTGACTACTTGTTATGACAAAAGGTTTTAACATGCACAGCTTCCTTTTTTTTCAGACTGTGTGTATTTATCTTCTCCGCAAAGTTCATCATAACATCCAGAAGGCTATCTGAACCTAGGTCTGTAGCACTTCTAGGAACTTCCCCGGAACACCCGTGGCCTTATATTTTGTATCCATGTCTCTAAGATGGGCATCAGAGACATTCCTTTTCCCCATACTCCACTGACAGATCTGGTCTGTCAGCTTGTCAGCTTGCATTGGGCACAGCTTGACGCAAGTCCACACTGGGGCAGTAATAATCTGTTTGCAGTCAGCTCTTCCAATAGCTGCGAATGAACGTAGGGGCTGACTTTCCAACAATGCTGTTTCTGTTGGTGACAAAAGGCCCAGAGATAACGCTGGTCTCAGAAACTATATTTACATTATGGTTTAGGGATGAAACCTGATGACTGGCTCCTTCCTTGGACTTGTTTGAAAGTGCAACATTTCAGGATTCACGTTGAATATGGATGCTACCAGCAAGAGTACTAATGAAGGAGGGGCATAAAGTAGCTGTTGGATGACAGATGGCTCTTCTGAAACATGCCCTTGTCGTGGAAATCCCTGACCCCCTCAAGTCGCAAAATGTCACCAGTCATTCCTAGATTTGTGCCGTGATGACCTGCTCTGATAGAGAGTTGTGCAGAAAAGCCGTAGGATGACTGGCAAAGCCTCAAGTAGCACTAAGAGGTAAATTACTATGGTACATCGAGTAGCCAATCATTTAAAATAAGATTTGGGGCTCTTTCTTCTAAAATGTCTTCAAAGAAAATCGAATTGCTAGCTATTATTGGAAATTCTCCCACCAGTGCATTCACAGTTTTTATCCAAGTGGATAAAGCAATTGCAAGGAAAACATTTGGTACTGGAGTCCATTAATGCATTAGATAGTATAAAAGCAGAGTTTCTGGGAAAGCTTAAATATATGTTTTCTTGATGACCTCCCCAAACAATGTGCAAGAGCATCTTTCTTGCATGTGCATGGATAGTTCAACTAATATTGACTCCCAGTCTCAACATCCCAAAACTCAGTCAACACAGAGCTCTTGGCAAGAATAATTTGGGGGGAATTCTCTTTGTGCAAAATTGGATTTTGTAAAATTCTGGAATAGATTTTCTCCAACAATGAATTGAGCTACACCTAACATTTTAGAGAACGAGCTGGAACGTCACACCTTCTTCAGAATAAGTTTGTTTTCACTGAACAGGCAAAGTTTTTGAGAGAGGGAGAGGGAGAGAGAATTCACCCAACAGCAATGGACATATCTCATGATTATAAATAATTATTAGGAATATGAATAAAAATATTTAAGTATATAATTTTAATATATTTTAATATAATAATCTTTATATATTGTTTATTGTTTTGATTGTTTTTATGGCTTACTGATTTTTATAATGTTTTAGTATTGTTCTATTCATTATTGTGAGGGACGTGGTGGCGCAGCGGGTTAAACCGCTGCTGCTGGGCTTTCCGACTGGAAGGTTGGGACTTCGAGACTGCGCGACGGAGTGAGCTCTTGTCCTAGCTCCTGCCAACCTAACAGTTCAAAAGCACCTAAATGCAAGTAGATAAATAGGGACCACTTCGGTGGGAAGGTAACGGCGTTCCGTGCACTACAGCATATAGTCATGCTGGCCAAATGGCCACGGAAGCTTGTCCTCGGACAAAATGCTGGCTCTACAGGCTTTGAAACGGAGATGAGCACCACCCCCTACAGTCGGTCACGTCTAGACCATCCGGTCGTGGGAAAACCTTTACCTTTTATTCATTATTGTATTTATTCTGTGAGCTGCCTTGAGCGCCCCTAAGCAGGGTGGAAAGGCAGGATAGAAATAAATAAATAAATAAATAAATAAATAAATAATCTTTCTTTAAAGATTATCTTTCTTTAAAGATAATCTTTAAAGGTAATTATTTCTAAAAATAAAGAAAATAATTATTCTTTACATAAATAAATAATCTGATAAGATTCATTTTTTTAAATGATAGTAAAGGTTGAGCCATATAATCTACTTGATAGTTTAGGCTTGGAGAAAGCATTGTAGCTCAGTAACAGACTGGCACTGGGAAGGTCTCAGGTTCAATGACATGTGTAGGTAGGGCTGAGAACAATTTCCTGCCTGGAAACCTGGAGAACTGCTGCCTATCAGATGGGCAAGAACCTGAGCTACAGAGACCAATAGTCTGAATCAGTCAAAGGAACCTTCCTGTAATGCATGGAAAAATATATTAACTGGCCTACTTCTCCAAGCTGATGGATTGCATTTTTAGCCCACCTTTCTTCTACCACGGCACTCAAGGCAATGTTAATTGCCTCATCCCGAAAACTGGTGCCAGATTATCTTCCTCTGGCGAGGCAGTGCCAAGCTGCTTCAATTGCCACCCTGGAACAGAACTGGTATGTTCCTGACACCATCTGCTTCAGAGAAAGGCGACTTCGTCATATCGACACAATGTACTGCGTTTTGTAACTCAGCTCGTCAAGAGGCATTGAAACGCACCGTCTGTGTGTCATTCTGTTTCTGCATACCCTGGCTATGAAAGTTTGCTCTGCTCGGAGGTGTGCCTGAGCTACTCCGCAATCTCACTAGGCCCTCTACTTTCGTACTATTCTGCAGCAACCATTTCCAAAGCCTAATTAGATGTGCATTTCCTCTTCATCATCCGTCTTACTTTGGATGTCTTAATGCTACTGACAGCCTAATCCTACGGTGCCTGGGCGCTACTAGGAGCAGTGGTAGCCCAACAGCTACCACTGCATCCTATGGGTGCTGCAGCGGCCATAGGAAGCTCCTTGTAGGGACCAGTCCTACCCTGCTGTGCCCCTTCCCACATCCTGTTCCTCCCTCCCCACCCACCCAGAAAGCACACACTGCCAGCAGCTGTGTTTCTTCCCACCTGCCAGTAAAGAACTGGGTGAGGGCACCTCTGGGGGCTGAGGACCAGCGCTGGGCCAGCTCCGGCATTAAGACCTTACCTGGCAGTGGAAGTGCCCTATGGCACTTTTACGACACCAGCAACGGTGCTGCGACCACAGTACGTGACGGAAGGATTGGGCCCTGAGACCCCTTGGATAACTGGTCAGGGTATGATGGAGCCCATGAAGGAGGATGCAAGGAAGAATGCAGCATGTGCAATATAGCAGCATGTGCAAACTCACACACAAGGGGTCATGTCAACCGGGAACAAAGCCTAACACCTTGATAAGAGATAAGGAAAAGGTCTAGATTGTATGAGAGAGATCTTCTCCCATTAACAGTGAATACCCAAAGCACATGCTAGCACTCTTGCAATATTTAGCATATTCCTACTGAAAGCCAATAGTGTGCTATGTTCTTGATCATATATGTGATGCATCGGGAGAATAGCCTTGCTGTGGCCTGGGTGAAATTGCCCTATTGCCTATCACCTATGTTTTTTTTTTAAGTTAGGGTAGATGAAAACCCCAGTGCCGGAGAGGGAAAGCAAAGCACACACTCTCACTAAGTGAAAGCATCAGCTTCCAAAAATGGGGAGATGTTGTAAGAACAATGCGGCCTTGTTGTTCTTTCAAAAGGCAAGAGAAGCATTCCTGTGGCACAGTGGGCAGCCTCTAAAACATTAAAATCAGATTTTAATTATCAAATTTAAAAAACAACAACACCTAAGATTTAAAAAATTGCACCATTTGGAGCTCTGTCTACTACAATACACAATAATGCCTATGACACTCGCACTATCACATTCCACACAACAGCAAGCATTTCCCCCAAATTACATCACACCCAGTGCTAAGGAAACGAGATATTCCCACTATAGAAGTGCAACCTCGAGGGAAAACATCTGGACAGCGTGAAACAAATAGGTCACAAATAGGTTTGCAAGAGACTTGGAAGAGAATAAGCTATTGTAAGATGCTGCAGCCACACTGATACCTACAGCACAAACATGATGGCGAGTGCTGGGGATGGAAGAGGTGTCTAACAGCCCAACCCTACTGGGCTTCTCTGCTGCCAGAATTAGTGTTCCATCAGTGGAGCCTGCCTTATGGCGGTCTGCTCCTTACAGCAGTCGACTCAGGCAGTGCACAAAGCCATGTGCTGCTGCAATGCCAGCAGAGAAGCTGCAGAGGCCCAGCGCTCACTGGAAGGCAGAGGAGTGTCCTCCAATGATGGTGAGTCAGTGACAGGAACAGAACAGGGCAGGGGAAGGGCAGAACAGGGAGGGCAGGGGGGCATGTCAGAAAGCGGGAGAGGGTGGCACCCAGCAAAGGCAACTTATGCAGGCTGCTGGGCTTTCTGCCCAGAAGGTTGGGAGTTCAAGACCACATGACAGAGTGAGCTCCTGTTGCTTGTCCCAGCTCCTGCCAACCTAGCAGTGCGAAAGCACCTAAATGCAAGTAGATAAATAGGGACCACTTCGGTGGGAAGGGAACAGCGTTCTGTGTGCTACGGCGTAGAGTCATGCTGGCCACATGACCATGGAAGCTTGTCCTCGGACAAAATGCCGGCTCTACAGGCTTTGAAATGGAGATGAGCACCGCCCCCTACAGTCGGTCATGACTGGACCATTCGGTCATGAGGAAACCTTTACCTTTATTCTCTTCCTCACCTTCTGACACTCTTCCATTCTTCTGTCCTAGGACTTGCACCAGCTAAAAAAAGCTAGCACAGATCCAAGGGAACCAGTGATGTCATGCAGGGGGTACGCGGGGGTACGCAAGTACCGGTTTCTAGGATTACGGCTGGCCCCGCCCATTCGCCCACCCACCTGTCAACTCCGCCCCCTGCAACGTTTGAATTTCCTGCACGTTCTCAGAGCCAGGCAGGCAGGCATGCAGTGAGTGCAGCCTTGCCTTGCCTTGCCTCTGAAAAATGAGCTGCTCTGGGGTTTTGGAACTGTTGGGTCACTAACATGATGCCAGATCTCCTTAACATGTTCTGGGGGTGCTGTGGAATACTGTTGCAACTGTTGGATCAGTTTAAAATTGTCTGAGGCCTCAAAAATGGCTTTTTTCATGTCACTTCCTGCCATGACATCACTTCCGGCTTATGACGTCACTTCCGGTGGGCGGGTCCCGACACATGCCAATCAAAAGTGAGTACCTGTTCTTAAATCATTTAGATGACACCACTGAAGGGAACCCATTGACAAGAGAGAGGCTTACAGGGAAGTAAAGGAAAATATTTTCCCTTACCTCCCCCAAATCCCACAGGTTGTAGCCAGCAAGAGATAGTATTGGGCTGTTAACACACTATTTGCACTTGAATGGCACATGGCTATTTGATTTGATTCAAAACCAAAACATTTTGCTTTATCAGAAAACTGATTGCTTTATTGGAAAAGGTGTGCTTGCAGACATCTTCAAATGTCCACAATTCCAAAATAGTCTGGTTATTAGAATACTTACATGAATTGGAAATGTTACCAGAACTTGTTTTTAAAGGGGGAGATGATATATTCAGTGACAATGTTGTAAAACTCTCAATTTAATTTTCTGCAGACAATTTTTTGCCACTTATCAGTATTTGCTTGTATAAATATCTCGCGTATACGCTGCCCCAAAACCAGCGACCATGCTCAAAAACAATGACAAATTTTAAGGCATTTGAAAAAGACACTCTGCACTTTGGTATTTGCTATACATTAACCTGACTTGTTTGGGGCGTTTTAAGCCTTCAGTGACAAAAATCATTTTGCTCTGAGCAATCATGAATACAAAAATGCTACCTAAAACAAATGAGATTTTAGCCTACTTCTCCTAGCAGCACCAACACCTCCCACAGATTAACTGGCAACTAACTAGAGGGGTTCAGCACTTCCTGAAATGAAGATCGTCACGTTTAGAAGCATATTTACAGAGAGTTCCAAGTACAGTGCCAAAATTACCTTCAGAACAAGAGCAAAGGACGCCAGGCATGATCGCAGTCCAACCGTTATCCCAGCATTCAAGAGCTTTTGCATTTAGCCGCCTCCAACAATATCGCAAAATGGGAGCGAGGATGGAAACAAATCTTGATTCAATAATTGAGGCTGTACTCTTCCAAATCGCTTCTGTTTACCACTGCCTATCACATCCAATCATTTTATTCTCCCCATTGTCACAAGACATGCATGAGCCCAAGGGCGCACTCCTAACCAACTTTCCAGCACCGGGATGTGGGCAATGCCACTCTGAGGAAAGGGAACATGCATTCCCTTGCCTTCAGGAGGCCTCTGTGACTCCTACTCCACTGCAGGATGCAGCACATGCCCCATTGGCACAGCTGTGTCAGTGCTGGAAAAGTTGATGGGATTGCACCCTAAGTATGTTTGGAAGTTAGCGCTGGCTTTCAAGTTCTTGCTGAAATGATCTGCTGGCGTGTTGATTTGATTTGTGTTGATTTTATGGTCTTAGTCTGATGTTAGTTGCTTTGATAGCTTGTTAACGACTTTGAATTATTTGTATGAAAGGTATTTATTTCATAAACAAACACATGGTTTTAAAAAGTGATCACATGGTTGCAGTCACGGATACTGCAATCCTATGCATGTCTCCTCAGAAGTAAGCCTCAAATGGTAAGCGGGTATAGAATTGCCTTGGTTTACTTAATCTAGAATAGGGATCTCCAAATTACAGCCCAGGGGCTAAATCTGGCCCACCACAAGATTTTATCCGGCCAGCAGCAACTTAATATATTTGACATTTTTACTCATCTATCATTTCTCAGTTTAAGTATGGCATTGTTTCTTTGTAAATGTCGCATTTCTCTTTTGTTCTGAATCATATCATGCTGGTTACAAAAATAAAGATCCAAGTAAAACTTATTCATTCATTCCAATTTCATTCGTTTATTTATAAAACTGATATATCTTTTTGGCCTGCAAAAATCTGTAAAATGTACAATGTGGCCCTCATACTGAAAATTCTGGAAACCTCTGATCAAGAGGAAAAGGGTGTGATCCTGCATAAACGAATCCTATGGAGAAAAATGAAATAGAAGCACACTATGAAGGTTGGTTCTCACTCATGACTGAACCACTATCTCTTTATCTGCTATTAAAAACCAACAGCTTTGCTTTCGCCAAGAAATTCATCTGCCCTTCCCAGTATGGTGCCTTTTCAAGTGCCAGCAATTCTCCATCCCTTAATATTCCTGATACCATCTTTTTACTCCAACTCCTAAGCCCTTTTCACCAGCTTCTTGTACTTCTTTACAGCAAAATGTTGCCTTTCCCCCCTCTTTCTTCTTCACTGCGATTGTGCAATAGCTTGTGGCATTTCTCTCTCAGAGGCAAACCTGCAACTAACCTTGTTTAAAAGCAAGATCAACAGAGCACCCATTCAAAAATCTGAGTGACAGAACGAAACAGCAGGCGCAGGGTGGTAAGACTGCAGCAATGCGTGACGGAAGACAAAAAGAAGATGGTGACATAACAGTATATTTATGCATCATGTTACACTGATTAAATTAGGACCATTGCCCTCTGAGCATTTATTACAGGTAATACTTTTTCCTAGAAAACCCAGGTGGGGAACATGATGTTGTGAGATACCGCAGAGCTGAAGAAATTAATGTCTATTGCCCAGCTCTTGCTTCCTCAGAATACCCACTAGGTTTACAGCATGAAACAAAGTACAGGTTTTCAAGCTTCATGATCTTCACACAATGACCAGGTTACTAGTCGCATGACTGGACACCTGATTCAGCCCAGCACTGCATTAATAATGGGCAGCCCAATCCTACACCCTGGAACAGGCAGGGCAGCAAGCCTGTGCTGTATCCTGTGTACTGCAGGAGGCAGCTAGAGCTCACCTCAGGGTAGGCCTCAGCCAGTCCTATGGGGCTGCTCAGATATGCGCCAGTGAAATCACTGGAACAAAGCTTGACAGGCTGGATCGGGCCCGCCTGGTCCGGCAACAGGGGCCATTGGCCAGATCCACACCCCACACCCTCTCCACGCTGGCCCACCCGTGGCCCCACCCATTCCCCACCCTCCCACCTTCCCCCCACTCTCCCCAAGCCCCTGTGCTGGCCGAACTCAACCAGCGCGGGAACAGCTTACCTGTGTGGGCCCACAGCATCCCTGGGTCGGCGCAGCTCCCCTCATCGGCTCAGTGCCCGCCACACTGGCACAGACCTGCCTTACAGCATGCTTACAACAGCACTGGGCCGACACAAGCAACATGCCTCAGCCCGAGGGCGCATTAAGATTGCGCCACTCACTCACATTCCTCTGCACTCAAACATTTCTTTTCACCCACTTCCACATCACTCCCTTACCACCCAGAAATTCATTCATTTGATTTGATAATGTTTTTATTCGGTTTGAGTAAACGATTCGATTCGAAGTCCATTCATGTCCATTCACCCGCTCACCAGTTCCTCACACTCCTCATGGTACTGAAGCTTCCACCCCCCTCTCACCCTGTGCCCCAGAGCCCAGTTCTCGCTCTGCTTTTTTAGATCTGGCATTTAATTCCCTGGATCAGGGAACATTTGTCAGGAAACTGTCATGTGAGAACAGTCACTTTTCTCCCAATATCTTCCCACCTTCCTCCCAATTAAGAAGCCAACAAGAGTGAGACACATGCATCACGAAGCAAAGAGACACACAGAGATGCTCAGATTACACTTTCAGGTTTTGTCAGATAGAAGGATATTGAAAAGCATCACCCCTGAAGCCTGCTCTGCATCTGCCCAAGCAAAGGAGAACGACAGGGGCATGTTGGCTGGCTCTCCTTGTGTCAGGTAGCCTACAGGAAGGCAGTTCACCTGTGCTGTTTAGACAAGGCAGCTCTTCTCCAGGGTTTCTGTGCTGATGGGGCTGCCGTCTGCTCACCAACCCGGTTTAAGAAAAGGCTTGTCTAGCCACCTTAGAGGTAAAGAAGGGGGTGGAATTTAGGGCTAACTAGTAGTTTGCAGATCTCCTTGCATTTAATGAACTTAGTGGCCCACAGTTCACCCATTTATACATGTCTACATGTCTCCTTTGGGGGATTTGGAAGCCATAACACATCCCTGTGTTGAAAAAGTAACACATCGGCCCACCCTACTCACTACAACACATTCAATCCCTTATGCTTAAATGCATACCCAAACCACTCAAAAAATTCAACCATTCTAGTTATCTTTTATGCATTGTTCTGAGAGCAGTTACTCAACCACATCTAAGCATACTATTTCTTGCTTTTTTAAAATCAGAATTAAACTATCAGAATTTTAATCTATCAGAATTTTTTAAATAATCCTGTAGAACTGCAAACATCTGCACAGAACCAATTTTGGTTTGTCTGAACCTAAGAATGGTCTAGATGTAAGACAGGAGTGTGCTCAACAGTCACGATGAGAATGATCATAATCAGGGGCGTCAAACTCATTTCATACAGTCGGCCAGATAGCACTCATGATGTCTGCTGAGGACCAGAAGTGATGTCATTTAGCAGGAAGTGATGTCGTGAAGCAAGTCTTGACCAGAAATAAGCACTTTTTTTTACTTAGCAACTCTTTAGCTGCAAATGGCAAGAGAAAATACATGAATCTTGATAATACCTTCATGCAGGTTGTCCTTTCAGCGGTGACACCTCAATACAGTTCAATAGCTAATGGTGGTATGGGAGAGACCAGGGGCCAAATAAAGAGCTTCTGATGGCTTCATCCTGCCCCCCACCCCCCACCCCGGCCTTATGTTTGACGCCTCTGATCATGATCATGGTCACATTTTGTGATAGCCATAAAGGACCTTAAGCCACTGGAAGGTTCCCATGGCATAAGGCCCACATAGAATTGGGTTGCCCAACTCTGGGAAAAAACACTTGTGATCTTCACTTGCTTTTATTTAAACTTTTATTCTTTCCTCACACAGGTGGGATGGAAGACAAAACCACCAACAGATTGTTCCATCCACCCAAAACCTAGAAGCATCTAAAGCTCTTAAGGAAATCTAATCAGAATGAAGAATACAAAAGGTACCCCACTGCTGTGTGTCTATTAGATTTTTCAAAATGCTGTGGAAGCTAGGTCATCTTGCAGCCATACTGCTTACATATGTAACTTGGCTTCGTTTTATTTCATGATGTAAACACCACGATCAAATAGCTGAGCAAAGTAGACCCCCTGAGTCAGTTACATTTAGGGAATATCCCTCAAGGCTGTTCAAGTTCATATCCTATTATCAATGAGTCATTCCAAAAACTCAACGATATCAGCAGAAACCTCCTAATGGCTGAACATGATGTTCACCTACTCGCCACATTCTGCCTAGTTCCCCCAGAGCTAACCACACTGATCCCCCATCCCATCCCAACTTCCCCTACATTAAATCCATTCTTGAAGCCATCTAAAGGGGAAAACTAGATGTTAAGGGGGCCGCCGCACGTGATTCACATGTCATCTCCACCTGTGAACAAGGCATGGGTGTTGGGAACTGTCTAATTTTAACATTGGAAAAGACAAGCAAGTGAGAGGACCTGAACTCTCAGCAACCTTCACTCCCATCACACGAGGCACAAGGGAGGTTCAGTCGAGCATCCCTGTTATAAAAACTAGACCCACACTCACACTAGGAAGGAGGCAGAGACATGAACAGGCAAACAGGGCTGCCCACCCAGTGGAGGTGTGGCCCAGAATGCCACCCTGAGTCCACAGCCCCTGCACATTTTTTTTTAAAGGCCACCACGCTCCTTGTGTGGTTTCTTCCATTGCGGAAATGCAGGACTTCCATGTTTCATTCAAAGGGTCCGTGCAAAGCAACTTCATTTGCACAGTCCCTGGAAATCAAACCAGAAGTTCTGCACCTTCGCGCTTGAAGGAACTGCGCCAAGAGCAAAGTAAGGAGTCGAGCGATCCATTTTCTGTACATTGTTCGCCAGCGGAGAGTGGATCACGTGGGCTGCATGCGCGGCAGGCTGGCAGTGGCGGCGACAGACCCAGGGAGAAGGGCACCCTGAATCTCCTGCCCTGTTGCCCCCTGCAATCTGCCGTTGATGCAGCCTGCATCACTTTGCCCCCAGTCCCCCCCCCATAAGTTTCATACTAAGTAGTTGCTTCGTTCTGCATCTCTCTCCCAGGAAAGTCCCTTTCACTCTAGAAACCCCTCCAGCACCAGGATACACACTAGACCTAGGAATTAGCATATTAATGAAGGAAAGGGATAAAGGGAAAGAAAAGGACGGTACCTGAGAAGAACCAAACAGAGATAATGAAAAGCAGAAATTATTAAGAAGGAGCATGGGAGCAAAAGACAGAGCAGAGTCGTACTGTGTGCCAGACCAAGAAGAATTGAAAAAAATTGTTTTGGAAGAAGATCTGACAATCTGGAAAGAGTGAGATTAGAGATTATTACTAGACAAGATTAAATTTTCCTGTGTGCCTCTAAAGAAGGAGAAGGTGGGGGTGGGAGGAGGAGAGAAACATAAGGAAGGAAGGAAGGAAGGAAGGAAGGAAGGAAGGAAGGAAGGAAGGAAGGAAGGAAGACACACACGGGTGGTGGAGGGAACAGGAGGAAGACAGAGCCGTCTGCAGTGGGCACCATCTTGGAAACATCAAAGCCACCCCCAGAGCTGAAATGCCAGCATAACACAGTGCATAATTCTAGTCTTTATTAATAATTTCCCTGATATTTTCCAAAGCTCTTTTTCAGTCTTTCTCCAAGATATTCTCTTTAAAACAGTGCAGCATTCAAAATCCTGTTGTTCTCTTTCAAATTGCCACCCCACCCCACCCATCCCGGCTGCCTTTGTACCCCTGCTCTCTGAAAACAGTCATCTCTCGGGGAATAGCAGGAACATGCGCCCCTCCCCCTTCAATGTTTCCAATGTAGCCTCTGAAGAAAACAGTCATTCCTGGGGTTTGGTTGTGTTTCCAGAGATGACATGCCCAGGCAATTTTATTTTATTTTATTTTTGCACTGTATGTTCTGAATGAATTTGGGTGGGAAGACAAAGCCACTCCCACAACCCTCTTCATTGGACTGAATCAGCTCTCTGTCAAGCATTAGGTAGTTGAGGGGGAGCATTTCTGGAGGAAATTAAGGCTGGTTCTTTAAAAAAATATATATCTTTCCTGCTGTTCCATCTTCTGAATGATGAAAACTCAGACCCATATTCCTTAAACCTTAGAGCCATTTCACTATTTCTCATACAAATTCCCATTGACCGAATAGTTGGAATCGTGCCCTGATCTCTTTTCCAGACCCCAATCACTTTCAGTTGTCTCCCTCCAGAACAGTGGTTCTCAAACTTTTACACACTGGGACCAGTGGTGTCATCTAAATGATTTAAAAACAGGTACTCACTTTTGATTGGCACGTGTCGGGAACCGCCCACCGGAAGTGATGTCATAAGCCAGAAGTGATGTCGTGGCAGGAAGTGACATGAAAAAAGCCCTTTTTGAGGCCTCAGATGATTTTAAACTGACCCAACAGTTGCAACAGTATTCCACAGCACCCCCCAGAACATGTTAAGGAGGCCTGGCATCATGTTAAAACCCCAGAGCAACTCATTTTTCAGTGGCAAGGAAAGGAAAGGCTCCCCTCGCTGCCTGCCTGCCTGCCTGGCTCTGAGAACATGCAGGCAACTCAAACATGCAGGAAATTCAAACGTTGCAGAGGGCGGAGTCGACGAGTGGGTGGGCGAATGGGCGGGGCCAGCTGTAATCCTAGAAACCGGTACTCGCGTACCCCCGCGTACCCCTGCATGACATCACTGACTGGGACCCACTTTTTAGAATGGCAATCTGTCCAGGACCCACAAGAAGTGATGTCATGGCTGGAAGTGCCGCCACTGTGACGCCAGAGTCTGCTGCTTTCCTGAACCTGTAGCAATACGTTGGGTTATTTCTCAGCCTTTTTCCAATAGCAAAGGATCCAGCACAAGTTAGGAGGCCTCTGGAGCCCTTCCCTCCGTGGCTCCAGCCTCCCCATGAGGCTCCTTAGACTGTGTCTGCTGTACAGCAGGTGCAGCTCCGAGGAGGCGGTGCGCCCAAATCGGGGCTGTGTAGCCTAATGGTCGCATCCCAGCCCCGCTCCCTCTCCAGACCGGATGGCCCACCCACCCCCACCCAGTTCCGCCCTCCTCCCTCCTCCCAGAACCACCCTTGCGCCTGCCAAGTTCGGTCCAAGACAAGATAGGACTGCACTGTCCTTGATTTAACAAAGCTTTAAAAAAAAAAACCAGTAGCATGTTCTATTTTTTCTCATTGTGCATTTTCTCAAACACAATAATGCCCCAATTAAGCATCAGGAAATCTGACTGTGTAAGTGCTAATTAACAGTATTAATAACAAGGGCAACCCATTTGAATGTTTTGAGGGCCCTGAATATTAGCTTCTTATATTTCATTATTGAGATTTGCCCTCATTTTAAATGAGGTTCAAACAATCGAATTGGCGTGTTGAGAATGTATACTGAGTGGAAGCCTGCAGAGCTTTGAATTGAATGAAGTGGGCATGTGATTCCTTCCCTGCATGCTTAGCTTGCAACTCTATTTTAAATTTATTTACTATTCAGCCCACTTTTTGCCATGTTATCATGGTAAGCGCAGGCTGGATTGCAACCTGGACACCTAGCAAATGACTCACATAACTTCCCAATCACGCGCTGGATCTTGTACATCTCACAACCTTAATGTACCACTTTGGTTGTGGAAATGGGTGACAAGTCTACAAATCTAACCATTATGGATTTCCTAGTTCGGTTTGCTGAACTATAGAATATAATATTTATTCCAAAACACTTTGACCCATTAAAATCTTAAGCGCATCATCTTGACTTAGGCTACAATCCTGTACTCACTTTCCTGGGAGTAAGTCCCACTGAACACAATGGGAGTTACTTTTGAGTAGACATGCATAGGCTTGTGCTCTCAGAAACATAGCATGTCTGTGGCTCAAGCCACATTACGTGGAGCACTACATTATTTTCCCCTGAATTCTTTTAAGCCAAAATAAGCAAGGACAGACTGTGTGTCAGGGAAGAGAAAAAATAGAGAGAGGCTGCACAATCAATTCCCCCTGTGGCAATCCCAATTTTTTTTTCCCAGGGCATAAAAATGCATCTGCTCAGAATTTGGCTTCCAAAAAGTCAAAGAAGAAGAACTTTGGACCTCCATGTAACACATAGTTTAAGCCTTCAGAGACTCAATGAAATGTGTAAAATCATGATTCGCTGTTCACATGACGGTTTCCGTTTACGTGTAATGGTCAATTCTCACTATGCATGATTATTTTATTTGATCGTGCATTCAACCCCTCTTATTATGCGTGCTGACATAAGCAACTTCCTGATATTTCAGTCTATATCGCAGCAGGAATATTATGAACCTACAGTAGAGGGGTCCAAATTGACTGTCAGGGAACCACTGACCTAGGGAACGCGTGCACGGGGTGTGGTTCCCAACTGAGGGCGCAATCCTGTGCAGCGCTGGAATGGTGAGGCCGATTCAGCAGTGCCATATCCAGCGCTGCATAGGAGAGGCTGGAGCCCCCCACAGCAAGGGAGCATTCACTCCCTTACCATAGGGGAGGCTATGTGCTCCTCGGATCTGCACCCGCTAAAGAGTGGGCACAGATCCGAGGAGACCGCGCGGCCCAAATCGGAGTCACGCGGCCTCGCGGACGGGCTTAAGAGGTGGCCATATGGCCAGCTCCCAAGCCCGCCCATGTCCCACCCCCTGCCTCCCTCCCTCCCTCCTACCAATCCCCATCCCGATATGGGACAGAGTCTCCCTTGCACTGAGCAGCTTCGGTCGGCGCAAGGGAGGCTCTCCATCAGCCCTACCGATGAATTGACATTGGCCCTACCGATGACTTGACACTACTTGTAGCGTTGGCTTCAGAGCTGGAGTGCCGACACGGGGGTACTGCTCAGCACCTGTGCGCCTGCACTCTGCTATGATATAGCGTCAACGCAAGGGGAGGGGTAGGATCGTGCTGCCTGTTGACGAGGAAATCTTTATGTACTCAACAGATTTTTGGAAGGAAAAAAAGATCCTTTTAGAGTGGGGATTGAAATAGCAACTCCTCCCTGTTTTCCCCCAAGCCAGCACAGGAAGGGACAAAGTTCTTGCCCATAATTCTCTGTGGACTAGACTTGCCTCTCTTCTTTCCTAATCACCCTAGGAAGGAGAGCGTACAGAGGAGGATGCATGGCTCTTTTTCATATCCATCCCAGCTATAAAAGGGTAATACTGATGTTTGTGATGGCCACAATAGTAGAAATGATGGTGAACAGCTTTGGAGCAGGTCACCTGAGTTGGCTTCCAGGGGCATTTTTCAAGCATTTACTGCATCTCTCTCTTCTTCACACTCTTTCCTATCAGTTTCCTGCAAGTCTATTTTAGTGCTTTGCTGATGAGTAGCTCGGATTGATTGCATTACAGGCGCTGGAACAACTGACATATCAATAATACAAGTCTCTTGGACTGAAAATCAAAACAGAGGACAGCCAAAGTGTAAAGACACAGGCACCAATCCGAGTTCAGTGGCTCCGTCAAAGCCCTGCTGTTCCCTCGTAGTTTCTTTGGCCCCTTTGACTCTAGTTAACAGCTGCTTACACCTATTTCTAGACATGCCACTTCATGCATAAGTAGCTGGTAGACTGCTACTTTGGGGGGGCAGGGGTTAGGGAAGGGCAGGGGAGTACGGAGAGCTACTGTTTCCCATCAACTGGTATTCGGAGGAACATCACCTCTGAACCTGCAAGGACCACTTAGATAGGATGAGTGCAGTAATCACTGATTTGCTGAATGTGAATAGGAAACCATTAAAATAAACAAAAGTTCCTACAGGCACTAATTTGTTAAGAACCAAGTTGATTTTTAGTGCTAACATGCTGTGAACATAAATACCATTGCACTTGCAACAGGATAAAACATAGTGGCGATATTTCACACTGTAGATGTTGGTGTTTTCACAGTTAAGCCAACCTTTTACCATTTGGAAAAATTCATGTTTTCTGAAAAGCAAAATGCTATAATCACCATTGGTCACAAGTAAATAATAAGAAACATAATGCGTATAAAATATTTTAATACTCTTGCTTGAAAGGAGCACGTTTACTAACAAATTATTTCGGTTTTGTGCTGCTAAAAAAAAACCTGGCATGGAATAAACAAATCCATCTTATTACACACATATGCCTTACACTCTGGAAAGAAATACTGAGGGGGTAAGACACCCCTAGCACCCCTAGGGGTGGGGGTGGGAAGGGGTGCTAGGTATTTTACAGCACCTGTAAAAATAATCAAAAATGGCCGATAGTGTCGAATCCATAGTTTTCGGGGTCGCTGAGATGAACTATGATGCTACCGATGCCGTTTAAGTCCACGTTCAGCCCCCATCAGCATGGGGGGTGAGAAGGGATGCAAGATACAGTGCTTGGAAATAGAATATCCGCAGCACGCTGATGGTGGTGTAGAGAACCCCATTTGATTTCAGATTTCAAAACTCATCCCACTTCTAGAATTACTGTGGGGGTAAGACACCCCTAGCACCCCTAGGGGTGGGGGTGGGAAGGGGGTGACATGTAAAAATAATCAAAAACGACCGATATTAGTGTCAAACCCATAGTTTTCGGGGTTGCTGAGATGCATAGTGACACTCCCGATGCCGTTTAAGTCCACATTCAGCCTCCATCACCATGGGGAGTGGGAAGGGGTGAAAAATAAAATGTCCAAAATGACCGACATTTTTGGGGTCGCTAAGCTGGTTGGTGACAGTCCCAATGACATTTAAGCCCAAGTGTAGTTGAATAGAACGAATAGAACGCTGTAGAACTTTTTTTTTAGAAATCATTATACCCCAGAATTTTTAGAAATCATTATGCCCCAGTCTTGGACTCCATGGAACCTTTTAAATGCGTTCCAATATGCAAAGGGAAATCATAATTCATGTCTGAATACACGGTGCAATACAATCCCTCACTAGATAAATGATGCAGGAGATGGAGAAATAGACAATTTAATAGATTTTCTCTCCATAGTTTTAATTTTTCAGTGTCGTCCCTATTTTTCCAATGATAAATAATGTCTTAGAATTAGGAAACAGCTCATCCAAATGTTTTATACAAATATCATATACAGCATGTACAATGCAGAAAAAGGGGGGGCAAGGAGAGAAGACCAAACCATCATCTTACAGCAAGGTACGTTATCTCCAAAAGTTAATAAATGTATTCCAAAGTCATCCTTCCAAGTCTCACAACCAAAGCACTCTTCACTGAATATTCCAAACACTCCAAGTTTTGAATGCTTAAAACTTAAGCAATTTGAATTAATTATGCACAAAAAATTGCACATCAGAATAATTATTTGAGAGCAGAACTAATGCATTTATTTCACACTGTCGTAACTCAAAACAGGATGAACTGTTTTGTTCAGATTGTTCAAAACATTTGCCTCTGGCTCAATAAGAGCTGGAGACGCTGCAAAAGCTGCAGACTAAAGCAAAAGTTGTTGGAAAAAGTTATATATACGCTGCCTGTATACACACACACACAGTATATACAGTATATACTCTTTCTCCCTCCCTCTCTCTCTCTCTCTATATATATATATATACACACACACACAGTATATACAGTATATACATACATACATACATACATACATACATACATACATACATACATACATATACATATATATATATATATATA
>JAJKFI010000095.1:4093916-4109508 GCA_029204185.1 Lerista edwardsae
CTCTCTCTCTCTCTCTCTCTCTCTCTCTCTCTCTCTCTCTCTCTGTGTGTGTGTGTGTGTGTGTGTGTGTGTGTGTGTGTGTGTAATTACCTTTCTGCACTGACAATCAAGGCTATTTACAATTTGAAAATATTAACAATTAACAAACACAATTAACAAATATTCAACAAATATTTGTTGAAACTTCAAGGAACAGAAGTTTAACATTACAAAAGATACAAGAGAATCATCTCAGACCAGTGAGGGTCGCTCTAAGAGCTGACGGTACGAGCTCCCCTGCCCTGGGCTCTCCTGCAAAATCAGCATTTGTACTCCGATAAGAGCTGAATGGGCTTCACAACCGTTTCTTCTCACATGTACGTCATGCTGCATCATGGTATGCATGGTGTCTGATGGCCGCATGACGAACATGTGAGACGTACATGACAGCATGACGTACATTACATAGCCAATGAACACGCTGTTGAACTGGAGCCGTAAGGCAGGGGGAGGGGTCTCAAATTGAAACTGGAAGCAACTTAGGACTGGAAAACAGAGTTGGGTGAAGCTGAACTCGATTCGGTCAAGCTGGGCAGGGATTTTTAAGGCTAGAAGAAGGGTTATTAATTGGCGTTCAGGATGGATGCTAACTTCAGCTGTTTGCACAGAGTGCCCTGGGATCTTCTAATGACTATGAATATTGTCAGGGTCTTCCCCCAGGACAGAGCCACAAGGGGACTCACTGAGCTGGTCTCTGGTCAAATCAGAGATGGCATCAAAGGAGAGGGAAAGAGGCTCCAGAGTTGCGCCCGGAACCATGGCAACCCAACGGTTTCTATTTTTATAACTTGTAATATAATACGAATGTTGTGGGGGAGGGGAGGAATGCCAATTAAGAAAATGGAAAACAAGCAAGCATGTCCTTTCATTAATGTAATTCCTTTACAGGACCTTGACATGGTAAACTATCAGTAGTCTGCTACTTCTGCTATTGTGGCTGATTATTCATGATCTCAGTGCTTCTCAAACTGTGAGTTGGACCCATTTGGTGGGTCAAGATCTGATGTCAGGTTGGTCGCAGAAAGCTAGGAGCAGCCATCTTGGAAGCTGCAGACCTTATTCTTGCTATATTTCTTTTGTGAGTGTTGTTTGAATTTTCAAGTGAGTGTTTTCTTTTGTTCGTTTTTAGTTCAGTGCTTTTACATAATATTGTCTCCTAATCCTGCTTTCTATCAGGGATGTTCCATGGTTGTGCAATTGCTGCCGTCCAAGAATGCCAGTTTCATTTGGTTACATCACAATGAAGGCACTTCCTGCTTGATGATGTTACTTCTGCCCATGATATCATTTTCAAGATGTCATCACTTCCGGTGGGTCCTGACATAAGTGCCATTTTAAAAAGTGGGTCCCGATACTAAAAGGTTTGAGAAACCACTGCATTATCTCATACCAATAAATGGTGTAAAGCTGGATTCCAGAACTATTTTGCCCACCAAGGAGGAGGCTGTTACATTACAGCTGTATGGAGTCCTCCTGCTTTGGCCTGTTCATCAAGGAAGTCTTGATCACAAAGGAGGTATGTGGTTCATTTCTCCAGGGAGAAAAAGACTGAGAGAAAGAACCCAGTTGTACTACAAAATGCAGATTAACAATTGTAAAGAATATGCCACGATAACAAAAGGAAAAAGACCTGGTATGGGAACATTAGATTTCAAATTAGACAGGCAAATGTTCTGATCTACTTTCTGGTGTTAGACAGAAAAATTTAATTTGCATTGCTTTGTAGGGGACTAGACCACCTAGAGAGATTATAGGTAGGGTTACCAGATACAGAATGGGAAAGAGTGCCAATACCTTTAATCATTATATAGAAGAGGTAATGTTGGCAGGTGCAGCTTTTGAAACCCTTCCTTGTTGAGCTGCACCTGGTTAAATGGTTAAAGGTATAGGTCAGCCATTTTCAATCATTGTGCCATGACATGTTGGTGTGCCGCGAATGGTCTATAGGTATTATGTGAGAATTTGGGGAAGGGTCATTTATTAGTAGGACCATTGGGGGCTAAGCCCCGCACTAGCAGCATGGTGTGTCTATCAAAATCTGATGGTGTGCCCTGACAATTTTTAGCACCTTGCCAGTGTGTCATAAGATGAAAAAGGTTGATGTTATCTGGTATAGACACTCTGTCCCCATCTGTATCCGGTAAAGCTATTTATAGGGCCTGGGGCAGGTACAATGAAGGCCCTCTACACATATTCACACATTTGGGTACAAATCTGGGGAATTACAGGTGTGAATTCTTGCATGCACACGCACACACGCGCACAATACAGTACATGCAACCTGTATCCTAGTTTTCACGTCTTGATATTTCCCAGACTTATCTGAAGCATTGCCGATTCCTTGGCCCCTTCAGTTTTGTAACTCCACTACATTATCATTTGCTTCATGATCTTTACTCCTTTCTGCAAATTGCACACCACCATTTCCAGAAATAAGTCCCACACATCTCATTTTCCATCTTTTTCATCAGCCACAACCCAACCATGATGGGTCCATCCATACTAGCAAGCATTTCTCACCTCCTCAAAGACCGTATTTAGTACTATCTCATCAGACACCTTCGAAGATTCATTCTGACTGTCTGAGACAGGAAGTGCAGTCAGGTCTGGGAGTCCTTTTTGTGACAGTAAGGGCACAATCCTAACCTGGAGTTAGGCCGGCACAGTTAGGCCAGCACAAGGGACACCGTAAAGTATGTTTGGACCATTCTCGGAGTCAGAGAGCCCGGCAAACAGACATGCACCATCCTCCCTGACTCCAAGAGTGGTCCAATTGTGCTTTACAGTGGCTCTTGCACCGGCCAAACTTTGCTGGCCTGACTGTGCTGGCCTAACTCCAGGTTAGGATTGTGCTCTAAGTCAGCTGCTCTGCCACAGATTCCCTCCTTAAAGTGTTCCTTCTCTCCTTACAACAAACTCTATAACCAATGCTATGCGGTCTGGGCCAATCATCATAAGCCTGCATGACCTCCATTATCTCTGTCCAGACATAAAGAAAGATTTACTACAAATTACCATCAACTCTGTTTTACACGCAGCTGTGTATAATGTTTACATCATCATGGTTGCAGACGAACCCCTTTTTGTTACAATTAAAATCTGGGGACCTATGTCATCCTGCTTTCTAATACAGCCTCTCAGTGCATCTTTGCCCTGATCCCACTTCTCAGGCAACCACTTCTCTCCTTGTTGTTGTTCAGTCGCTAAGTCGTGCCCGACTCTTCGTGACCCCATGGACCACAGCACGCCAGGCCTCCCTGTCCTCCAGTAGCTTCCGGAATTCACCCAATTTCATGTTCATCGCTTCGGTGACACTCAGTGGCGTTTCTACAGGGAGGGCAGAGCTCTAAGTTTTGCAAGAAGCCTTACCTTGCAGTGGAAATCACTCCTCTCCTGCACCGTTTTAGCCAATCCTCACAGGGAAAAGCAACACCTTGGCGTTGCTTACTGGCTACAGCAGCAAGGGAGAGGAGGGATTTACATGACAGGGTAAGGCTCCTTGCAACACTTAGAGCTCTGCCCTCCCTATAGAAACGCCTCTGGTGACACTGTCTAACCATCTCATCCTCTGCCGCCCCCTTCTCCTTTTGCCTTCAATCTTTCCCAGCATGAGAATCTTTTCTAAAGAGTCCTCTCTTCTCATGAGGTGGCCAAAGTACTTGAGCTTCAGCTTCAGGATTTGTCCTTCCAGGGAGCAATCAGGCTTGACTTCCTGTAGGACTGACCGATTGGATCTCCTTGCAGTCCAGGGGACTCTCAAGACTTCTCTCCTACAGGAAGGCTATTCATCCCTGCAGCAAGGCATCTTCTCCATCCCTTATATGAAGGTGGGAAATCAAATCACCCTGGCTGTAGATTGGAACTAGCACATATGTAGCACTAGAGATAACACCCAGAGCTTGGGATGACCTTAGCAAAGTATCTGTGCTCTGATCGCTTTGTGAGCAGATAGGGCCTGACCCCGATCCAGCTGTGGTGATGCACAAGGAGGGCACAACACCTGGCCATTCCAGATGGGGACTCCGTCCGCATCAAAAGATTTATCCACCCAGTTCTCTGCAGCTTGGCTGCACAGACTAGGTAGGAAAGAAGAGAGAATGTGCATCTCAGTTGGTATGAAACAGGATTGACTTTATTATCATGATCATCAGTGTCATTTATTGTTTGTATTCACGTAGTGCAATTACGGTACCTGCTGCCTTATGGAGAAGCATTAAGGAAAACAGTGAGGTCCCCACAAAGCAAATAGCTTTGCTTTTACCTTTCCAAAGCATCTATGGAACAAAAAAAGGACAAAGGAAGGGTCTACTGCCCAGCTCTTTCTTTGAAACAAAGCGTCAAACATTTAAAGGGTGCAGAAGGAACATCCTCCACCTACGAATTACACATCTTTGCAAAGACTTTAATTCCGAAGTTGTGCTTCCTCCAATGCTTCAATGGGTTCACCGAAATGAAAACTCGTATGTGCGCCTCCTGAGGCGAAATGAAAGATTATTAAAACTAATCAGTGTAGAACTCATTAGTGCCCTTCCAAACAAAAACACAATGGAGAAGAGCCCTGAATTCAGAAGCGGTGTGCAATGCATCCAGCTCACAAGAGCGGCCTGGGGCTTGTGAGCTACAATGGGACAAGAACACAGCCCGGGCATGGTAGGATTTGTGAACAGCCCAGAGAAAATTCTGACACGAGATGCTCCAGAAATGGCACCTCTTTTCTGTTAGTCATTTCTGACTGGCAACCACGGACCCAATCACGAGAGCCACCAGGCTGGTTCCAAACCCCCCCCTTCTCCTCCCTCAGCTCAGGAGACTTCAATAATATGACATGGGGCTGCTGCTCAAAACAAAAATGATCCCGCTGGACATATCCCAAAAAAACTTTGGCCATGCCTGGAGCTGCTCTCTGGATTTTGATCTTTGCTGTTTCTCTGTTGATATTTCCTAAACGTGACTATAGGCTTCCGTCCTGTTCAGTAGACATTTGGTGACATGGTCCCTAAATGCAGCCCTTTTCTCAGTTTTCCTCTCCTCTCTCCCCTTCCGCATCTAAGATGACGAGTTTGGCGGCATGCCTTCAATATTAATGAAACTGGGCCGAAGAAACAACTTCCAAGAAGAAGAACCCCTTACAGCAAAATCTTGCCAGTCACGCTTACATTTATAACTGCAAGACTTCCAGCTTCTGTGCTTTGTTCTCAGCTGCGATATCTGCAGACACAGGCCCCAATCCTATCCCCCATCACCAGCACCAGTGCAGCCACACCAAAAAGGCTCACACTGCATCCAGGGGTGTGGGTGGGAGGGGGAGTGGAACTCAAGGCAAATGGGTGGGAAGGGAAATATTTTATGTTACTTACTACCTACGGGTCCCAGTACTAGGGTACTGCATTCTGGATTGTTGCGTCCCAGTCAAGTGCATTCCAGTCATTGGCATCCCTGGACATTTGCACCCATGTTTTTTGCATCTGGCTCCTCCTTCTTCCCTCCCGCGTTCAATGATCATGGTTCCTTCAGAGATCGACAAGAAGAGACCCCTCTCCTGCCTCCTCCCTGCTTCCTACTTGATGCAAAACATTAACCCTTCCCTGCCTTCTGGTTGGAACTGCTGCTTCAGATGGCTTTCACGTGACAGAAAAAAGTAGGTAACCATACACAGACTAGCGGGTTTTCAGATTCAGCCTCTTCAGATTCACACTTGAGTCAGTGCCCAAGTCCTTGATACATGTGACTCGAGTCTTTTTTTTCTACACAAGTCAATATATAACATGTGTTTTTGTGACTCAGATTTGACTTGAGTTCCCATTCCTAATCATTCAGCATTCAACATAAACACAGAGGCAATTCCATACAAGGATCTTCTCATGGTTTTCTATGAAAGATAAATGCATGCATAGTAGAACAATGACTTAGTGTGTAAGGATCAATAATCTCTCATAGAATGGAACACGAAGTGCCTGCACATAAAGGGATCATTACCAATAAGTACAAATGCTTTATAGATTGCCATTTAAAACTAACTTCATGAGGAAAAAAACCTGCTCATTTCCCACTACACAACAATACAAATTATGTGTTTTTACACTGAGAGAAAAATCTAGTCACTAACAAGAAATCCCAATAATAACAGATGAAATGTTCCCTCTATTTTTTTCTCCACTGGGTGGAACAGTTAATGATCTGAGCAGTAAAAAGAAAACCAATATAATCTTAACATGGGCACTAGGCAATAAGAGCGCAATCCTAACCTGGAGTAGTCTGGCACAATTAAGCCAGCAAAGTTTGGCTGGCACAAGGGACACCGTAAAGTATGTTTGGACCACTTTCAGAGTCAGAGAGGTTAGCACACAGATGTGCACCATCCTCCCTGACGCTGAGAGTGGTCCAAACATACTTTACGGTGGCCCTTGTGCCGGCCTAACTCCAGGTTAGAATTGTGCCGTAAGAGACTGCTAAGTGACAGCACTTTAGTGCTGACGAATCACAGGTGCTGAGGAATCAGGAGAACCGGTGGCATATTTACTCATTGATCAGGCATGATAAAGAACTATGTAATCAGTATGCAGTTAGCTCTTTTTAATGAAACATTAACAGAACTCCATACATAATCCTTACTCCCACTGCATTACAATATTTTATTTTGTTTTTATATGAATATGTTCACTAGTAACAATTACTGATTATTTCCAATAATACCTGCAATGTGAAGGTACTTATAAGGAGCACATGGTGCAATCCTAACTTGTGCAGGGGCAGGCAGGCTGGCAGGCCTGCACTGCATCCTAACACCAGTTAGAACTGCTCTGGAACTCACCACAGGGTAAGGGTAGCGGCGTCATGCAACCGGAACGCTGGGCAGGAGGAACAGGTGAGCGTGGGGGCGGGGAAGACGGCGAAACGGAGCGGTACGCAACGGGCGGGCTGCCGCTCACCCGTTCCTCCCGCCCAGCGTTCCGGCTGCATGACGCCGCTGGGTAAGGGGATATTTTCCCCTTGCTCCGGGGTAATCTCCAGATGGCTTGATGGAGCTCCTGTTTAGCAGGCTCAAGTCCAAAGAGCCAGCAGCAACCCCGATGGGGGCTGCACAGCCTGGGGACGGGATCTAGCAAAATTGTCAGATTCCTGCTCCTCACCCATCCCTCGGCACCCTCCCCGCAGGAACACTCTCCCTCCCACCTTCTCGGCACCCAGAAAAACCCCTGCGCTGGGAGAACTCGGCCATCACAAGGGCAGCTTACTGGCCGTCGACTTTGGCATGCCTGGGTTGACACTGCAGCTTGAGTTGGCCCATGCCAGCCGCTTTTTCATGAACATGCACTCACAGCACTTTCACGACAGCGCTGGGCCGGCACAGCAGACATGTGTTGGCCCAACTGGGCCTTAGGATTGCCCTGACAGTAGCACAGCCCGCCCCCAGAGAAACTCATGTTTGGAGGTATTCAGCTAGAAACCTTGTACTTGAAGCATGCCACTTAATCGATTTTTACAAGAAAATCCTTTTCACAACAGACCCCTAACCCTGTCACCTTACAGGGTTAATCAAATCTAGCAGCTCTAGAAGGATTTTGTTACCGGCAATTATTGCTGTTGCGACTCAGCACTGTGCTTATCTTACGTACATTTAAGCTTTACACAGAATTGTCATACACGGCATACAACATTTCATGTCCGTTTGGCTCCTCTACTTACATTTTTTAATCTACACTGATTACACTGTAGATCTACGCTGTGTCACTGAGGGCAGGAGTGATACAAGCTGATTAAAAATATCCTTCATCTCTAGTGAATGCTGCTAAGTCGCTAAAATGGTAACAGGCCGCCTGAGAAAAACAGAGGGTTTCACAGTACAATCCTATGCGTGTCTACTCAGGAGTAAGTCCCATTGCATTCAATGAGATTTACTCCCTGGAAAGTATTATAGGATTGCAGCCTTACGGCCCAGTCGTATTGAGCATTTAAGCCAGCAGAACACATGTCCCACCTGCATAAACATGGCTGTCGCAAATGTGATAGCGCCAGTGTACGCGCTCTGGCCGCCGTCACAAGTGACGAGCAGCCAGGACTAGGCACAGAGGGATGCCAGAGCCGGCGAGGCAGGACAGTTGTCAGCATAAGGAAGGCAGGGAGGGGTGGGGGGGGCAGGCCAGGTGGGTGGAATGGGGAGGAGCTGAGGCAGGGAGACGGGCAAATCAAGCCAGGAAGAGGGCACGTTTGGCGGCAGCACCACCTGCAGAATCCTCATCCCCATCCTGGGCCTGATCTGCTTTCATGGGTCAACACAGACTTGTCCCAGCTGTAGAGATGGGTCTGACGTGAACTATGGCGGATGCTGGGCTATACAAATATTAAAATTCTGCCATGCGAGCCACTGGAAGTCCACCCAACGGCCACTATAGCCCACAGTCGTAGGCGCAGATGATTGCACATGGACCACATTGCATAGGTCCTTCCTTAAAATCATTGTCACTGATCCCAGACATAACAACAACAACAACAACAACAACAACTAAGCTGCTTCCTAGAGATCCCCACTAGTAGTGGACCAAAGCAAAGTAGCCTAAGTTCCAATCTACTCCTGCATACCTGACCAAGGCTGACTAGACAAGACACAGGGTAGCCCAGAAGGTGACAAGCCAAAAGCTGAACCCCATATTGCAGGCAGCTGCACCACCCCTTGTCTAGGCTGTCTTTCCCCCTCTGCCATCTATATGTGTGGAAACTTTTGCTTGCTCCTTGAACCACAGCAGAGAAGAAGGAATACTCTGGTCGTGGTTTACCTGCAGCAGATGGTGGCACGCAGTTAAGAAACAATAATTATTTGTTAGCCTACTATTTAAATGGGGTAAAACATAAAGGGTGTAGTGGGATGTTTGCTGTTTGTTCATCATAGGTCTGTATTTGTTGTTGTGTTTGTTATGCATGCCAACAAAGGATTAGAAATGAAATGAACTGCTTGCTAAACGTCCAAGGATCCCAGGGATCTCTTGGCTCCCTCTCAGATCATGCCTGGTGCTTATGGGGTTTGTCCACGTGCCTTGTCACACTTGCCCTGGACATTATCTACTGGCCCATTCTGAGACCATCCACGTTCTGTTTTCAATACCTTTCTGCCTTAAATTGCATGCTTATTCCTGGATGCTCCTTCAAACCACCCTAATAAATGTACAAAATATTTTCCTTCCAGCTTCCCTCAATCTACCAAAAAAAAAAAAAAAAGCTGCTCTTACAAGCATAGTATTTATGGTATTGCCCATTAAAAACAAAACATCTCTTTATAAAACACCCAAAATTTTCTCTTTGCTGAATCTTAACACCACTCTGCACTTACTAAACCAGCTCATTTACCCAAAGCCCAGACAAGAGCACATAAATAGAAAATAGCTTTCCGTCTCAGAAATGTGTACAAGCCCCCTTAATAGCGTGCTGCTACTTTACTTCTATGTCCTGCTGGTGTCCATACCAAGTCATTGATATTCACCCCTTGTTCCCATCCTGACTTGATTACCAGACTACTGAGGCGCACGGACACATGGAATAGTTGCAAGAAGACTAACAGCTTGATCATGAAAGACTCCTCAATTTCCCAACAAATTAGATCCAGAAAGGAGTTTTCTTCCCAATGCCTTTCTTCACGACATGTACTCACACTGAGGGTTAGAACATACCGATGAAAGCCTCATCCACACGGCACTTATTTTCCTTACCTATTCAACATGTTAGATTGGTAGATCCTCTTGTCCTGTGTGTTATAGCAACTGCTTTTGGGCTCAGGAATGAAGCTGTGCTCAGACAGCATGTCAGAAGCAGCCGTGGTTATTATGGCTATTCCGTCTTTCACCCTGTCACGAAGGCCATAGTCCCATTCATCGTAGGACACAGAGATAAGTCCAGTGGGGAATTCAGAGGGCACTGTGTCAGTATCTCCAGCCACCAAGCTGGGCACAATCCATGTGTAATCATAGCCAGTCAGACCCACAGAGTTGGCCACCTCAAAGATATAGGTGGCCTCTTCCTTAGTACAGTAAAGGAGGATGACAGGACTCTGGAGTTTCTTGAGCTGATTCTGGATCTTTGAGTCTCCATCATCCAGAGACATGTCCAGCAAGAGAACCTCTTCGAGCTCCCAGCCTACAAAGCTATTCTCAATAGTGCTGCGGACCTTGTTAACAAAGTCCTGATAGCCAGGAAAGTACGTAGTGACAATGGAGAAGATGTACCAGTCATATTCTTCCATGATGTTGAGCATGACAGAAGCCTGTTGTTCTATGGATGGGCCAAACTGGAAAAACATGGATGACTCGTCCTACAGGAAAAAAAGAAAAGTAGCAGAGATCAATGGAAGGCAACAGTAAATTCTTTGGACAGTCCTAGTGAGAGTGGGAGGAAAAAGAACTACATTGCACTAATTTTTTTATATTTAGAATAGTGGCTATATGATTACCAACAAGTATATAGTACATGTATTATAGGGCAAAATATGCAATGACAGCATGGCATAAGATGCCTACAGCTTGTTTCTTGATTTATACTTGGTTCATTGGTAAAAATCCAATGAACAACATTGGAAAGAAAAAAACCTGCCCAGAAAGGAGACCATCAGCCACCAGTTTCTCCCTCCCCAAATCCATACAATCCACACAATCTAGACCTCAGTATGACATAAACCGTAAATAGGTGCACTAAAAAAATATATCACTAGTTGCAACTAAGACAAATCAATCTGATGTAATCAATCTGATGTAAGGGAAGACTCCTTTGGTACTGCACTTGGAGATGTGGTACAGTCTGAAAACTGGAAATAATTGAGTGATAACAAATAAATCAATAAAATATGGTGAGCAGTGAGATGTTTTCATTCAGCCATCTCTAAAGAAAAAGCTTAGTGTGTACAATTCTGAATCGCCTGATGTCCTGTCTAGTGATCCCTGATACTCAAAAGGAGGAGAACCCAGTCGCGACGCTGGCCCATGTGCCACCCGGAAGCAGGACCCCAGAGTGCCCCCACCCCCACAGAGGCTGCTGCAGTAATGCTCCTTCGGAAGCTTCAGAATGCCTTCGGAGGACACCCACCGCACGCGGCCTGCCCAGCACTCAGGAGAGCTCTGGACAGCGGGCGACAGTAGCTCAATGCCAGGTGCATCCTCTACAGACCCTACAGGCCCCCTGCCCCAGGGGCATGTGGACCCCCAGACCCAATGCCAGGGATGCCACTGGGAGACCCAAGCTACAAAACCCAAAATAATAGGTGAAAATACCCCCCCCCCAATGCAACATCCGAAGCATTAGACCGCTACTAAAGCTGCAAACCTATACACATTTACCTGGGAGTAAGTCTCCTAGAACTCTGAGTAGACTTACTTCTGATTAAATAGACATAGCATTGTGCAATATCCTGAACAGACATTTGTTTGTTAGAAATATTCTGGGTTTTGGAAAGAGGTGGGTAAAATGTGCAAGTGGGGTGAAAATACAGTACCAGACATTTTTTTTCAATCATTCCATCCTTCCAGAGGCTGGAAGAATCTGATAGCTTATCTGCAGCATAAATAGAGGTCTGTAATGATGTGTGGTGTAAAGACGTGTGAAGCCACATAATCAATTATGATACTCTGGAGTCAATGGAATCATCCAAAATGATGGCCTGTGACAGTACCGCGTATGTTTTCTGCCAATCCTAAATCATTCATGCCATGAATTTGCCATATGCTGAGTCAGCCTATTGGCCCATCTAGGTCATTATTGTTGACAGTGACACTGCTGGCAGCTCACCTGTGTTTCAAGAGGGGTCTTCCTACACCCTACCTGGAGATGCCAGATATTGAGCCTGAGACCTACTGAATGCATGGCAGGTGTTCTACAACCAGGATCTGATCCCTTCCCTTAGAAGGGACCAGCCCATCCATGTGCACAGGCCACATCCTACCCAAGGGTTTTCCCCCAGTCTGGAGCCTGGGGTGGCTCAAGTTGCCACAACAGAGGCCCAACCCCACAAGCCAAAAAAAAAAAAAAAAAAAGGACAGGAATTTTCCCCTGGGAAAACATTTTGGTGGGCTAGATAGAGCCCACAGACTTTACGTGGCCTACCTCTTTGCACAGGCGTAATTATTTCACAAACTATAAACCATTGTATACAAATGGTCTCCTTCCAGTTTCATTCTGTCACTAAATAGAAGACTTAAATAAAAGCACAAAGAGGATGCATGTATAGGGTTACCAGATACAAACTGGGATAGAATCCCTACACCTTTGTATGGAAGAGGGAATTGTAGCAGGTGCAGCTTCTGGTGAAACCCTCCCATGATGGGCTGCACCTGCCCAAATTCCCTCCTCTATACAAGGGTTAACGGTAGAGGCACTCTATCATGGTTTGTATCTGGTAACCAGCGGCGTCATGCAGCCGGAACGCTGGGCGGGAGCAACGGGTGAGTGGCAGCCCCACGGGGGCCCCATGGGGGCCCCACGGGGGCGGGGAACATGGCGAAACGGACCGGTACACAACGGGCGGGCTGCCGCTCACCCGTTCCTCCCGCCCAGCATTCCGGCTGCATGACGCCACTGCTGGTACCTCTATGCATGTACCATAGTGATTAAAAAAAAACTACAGGCCACAAGATGAGGACCAGAGGAAGTGAGGGCCCAATCCTATCCAACTTCCTGGTGCTGATGCCGCTGCAATGCAGCCCCAAGGTAAGTGAGCAAATGTTCCTGTACCTTGAGGAGGCCTCCATGAGTGCCCCCCCCACTACAGAATGCAGCACACACCCTATTGGGACAACCACACCAGAGCTGGAAAATTAGATAGGATTTGGCCTTGAAAGAGGTTTTTCTAAGCCGGCCAGGCCAGACCAAGACAAACAAAGTACAAGGTTCCTGGTAAGCTCTGGGAAGCCTCAGTATACCTCTAACACTTGACAGAGCCATCTGAGGTGGGTTACCAGATGCACACTGAAACAGAATGCCTGTACCTTTAACTATAGAAGAAGGAATTTGGGCAGAGGCTGCTTTTGAAACCCTTCCATGATGAGCTACCCCTGCCCAAATTCCCTCTTCTATACAATGGCTAAAGGTACAGGCACTCTGTTCCAGTTTGTGTCTGGTAACCCAACATCTGATCCTTTGGGGCCATCAGTGGTACTGTGACTCTGATGCACTTACTCATTTGCACTGCCCAGTCTCAGTTTCATGGACCTCCACATGTAGTTCAGACACAACATACGTTAGGGTTGGGGAGGAGATGCAATGTTATGTCTCTACTGATGTCTAGGGGCTTTCTCTGGATTGCATCCATAGTGCATATTCATCCTAGGGGCTGTTATTTAGATGTACTCCTACCTAAATCTCTCTGAACGAGAATGTGAGACAGAACTACTTCCATTCACTTCTCAGGAAAGAAGGCTCCTCACACAGATCATCTTCTTTTGAATGCCCAGTTCCTTAGTCTTTCTAGCCCAGGGGCGTCAAACTCATTTCATACATAGGGCCAAGTAGCATTTATTATGCCAGCTGAGGGCCAGAAGTGATGTCATTAAGCAGGAAGTGATATCATTAAGCAGGTCATAACAGGAAATAAACCCTTTTTCCCACTTAGGGACTCATCAGCTTCAAATAGAAGAGAAAATATGCAAATCTTGATCACATTTTTAAGATATGGGGCAGCCCAATTATTGTGCAGCCCCCCCTTTCAACAGTGGCGCCTCAGCACAGCTCAGCAGCAGAGGGTGGGGCTGGAAGAATCTGAGGGCTGGATGAAGCGCTTCCATGGGACTTATGTTTGACAGCCCTGTTCTAGCCCATCCCCATGCAGAAGGTCATGGACCAGCCTACTGCAGCATGTGGCTACCATTCTAACGCCACTGGAATGTCAGTTGTTCCATTACATCAGCAAGAGGCAACTTCAGTTCAAGATGAAGGGTGAGGATTGTTGAAGCCGTTCCACCCTCCCTCCACCTGGCAAAGCGCTCTCTTGTGCTTAATCATCCTGACACTTCATCTGCCCAAATGAACTTTAGAAAAATCAGCAATCACCAGAGGAGGATAAACCAAGATAAAGGACGGCAGGACTATCTCACTACGATCTCCTCGGGACTACGGCAACGCACTCTGCATGAGGCTGCTCTGCAAAGGCCATTCAGGCAGTTCAGCTGGTGCGCAAGACTGCTGCATGACTGCTGATCAGCCTGGGACACAGAGATCGGATTGCGCCAGAGCTTCATCACCTGCGCTGGCGGCCAGCATGTTTCCAAGCAGTGTTCTCTGTAATCCGTGTGGCTGTGCAGCTCCAAGCATGGAGCCTGGCAGCCTGGAAGTATGGCGCTGATGCACAACATTCTTGTTAAGCAAGCAATCCCAATCAAAAGGCGGATAAACCGTTTGATTTCAATCATAAAGCTTTTTACCCAGTTTTTTATTAATGCGTTTTAAGTTAAGTCTCCATGAATTCTATGAGTTACGACATGCTATGAAGCTTGAATACGTGATTGCTGCTTCATCGCTCTAGTTTGACCCTTGGTACATCTGTCACCTATCAGAGATGTAGGTCAGCCAACATGATCTATGGATTAAATTTAAGGGTACAGTTGCACTGGCATTTTACCAGTGGACATCTTACTGCTGGACATCAGCTAGATGAGGCTCGACACCTGTGTAGTTTGCATTTGATCAGCAGTGGTTACTGCAAATTACTGCTAAAAGACACAGTAGTAATTTATTGCAGTCTCTCCTGTACTGCTTGAAAGAGATGGAGGTTATTTCTGACAGCTTATCTGTCCTCAAATACTGCACTCCTTTATTCATTGCAAAATAACATGGGATGCTCACCATTTTTTATTTCAGCATGAGATACGTTAGGTCAAACAGTAGTTTATTAATCACCACAGAAGTGACCTAGTTGAACAGTACAGAAATGAAGTGGATTATTTTTTTTACTGAACTTAGGGTGCAATCCTAACCTGAAGTTAGGTTGGCACAGTTAGGCCAGTAAAGTTTGGCTGGCACAAGGGACACAGTAAAGTATTTGTACCACTCTCAGAGTCAGAGATGCCAGCACACAGATGTGCACCATCCCCCCTGACTCCAGGAGTGATCCAAACACGCTTTATGGTGGCCCTTGTGCCGGCCCAACTTGGCTGGTCTAACTGTGCCAGCCTAAGTACTGGTTAGGATTGCACCCTTAATGTAATATTAAACTGCTGTTATTTGAAAAGGTAGATGCACCCATGGAATTTCAGGAAGAGACATATCTGTACTTGCCACTGCCATCAACACTATAATCACAGAAAGATTGTCAGTAGAAAAGTTTGCCGTGATGTTTTAGGTGCTAAACAGTTGATCATGCACCTATGGTCTATGCTGCGCCAGAACAGGCAGTCCGGCGGGCCTGCAACGTATCCAGAGCAGCATTGGAATGCGCAGGAGCCTCCCAGGAGCAAAGGCACCTTACACCACGGGAGGCTCCTGCCTCCCCAATGGCTTCCTTGGGTGTGCACCCACAAAATTGCGGGCGCAGACCTAATAATAATAATAATAATAATAATAATAATAATAATAATAATAATAA
>JAJKFI010000095.1:4109518-4127030 GCA_029204185.1 Lerista edwardsae
AATAATAATAATAATAATAATAATAATAATAATAATAATAATAATAAATAATATTTATATACCGCCTTTCTTGGTCATTGGATTGCTCCTTTGACTTTAATTCAAGGCAGTTTACATAGGCAGGCTTTTCTAACCCCGAGGGGTTTTACAGATCACAAAGTGGTTCTAATTTTTCAAGAACTACTACATTCAATGAAACTTTCATAGTCCAGTCTTTCTTTCTGGCCGCACGATTGCCTTCCCACCAGCTGAGAAATGGCTTCTTTGCTCTCACCAAAGAAACAGCTGGCCCAGCACAACTCCTCTCTCACAGGCAGCCAGAGACAGCTCAGCTCAGATCTTATCAGCCGCATTCTTCAAGGTCTGCTGCTCACGGAAACTTCTGGTGTTCAAAAAACTGGCGACCTTCAGATCTTATCTTCGGGCAAACGGCGGCTTTTACCCTCTCGACTAGACCTCCTGTCCACATCCCTAACAGCCACATCCCGGCCCCAGCCCTGCCCTGGGCCAGCACGCCTGCCCTGCCCAGAAAGGCCACATCACCAGTAAGCAGTGTTCCCTCTGGGGTGTGTGGTGCCAGGTATCAAGGCACCGCCCCAGCACAGACAGTAATGGCTTACACTCGTACAGCTCGTGCTGCAGGGTTCTGGATTGGACCCTAAAAAAGGCTATGACAAAGAATAATTGCCTGAAACTAACAATAAAATGGAAAGGTACAATTCCATTTATTAAAATGAAATCTGTCAAAACACTGTCCAATATGCTCTTTTATATTGATCACATCACAAATTGGTGTTTTAACACACACACACACACACACACACACAGAGAGAGAGAGAGAGAGAGAGAGAGAGAGAGAGAGAGAGAGAGAGAGAGAGAGAGAGAGAGAGAGAGAGCTCGATCCAACATTTAAACCATTCTACTTTGTCCTGTAAATAATATATAAGCCTCCTTTCACTCACTAATGGAATGATACAATAATATTTAATGATGCAGTATGCTTCTAAATAGACTTAAATTATTTCAGTGAGAACAAATTTAAGCCTTTTATATATCTCAAATTTAAGTTAGTGTTTAACCTCAAGGTCTATGTGCTTATAGTAATGCATGCAGCCCAGTTCTAATTTAATCGCTTTAATAATTGATTTTTTTTTATTCCAGTCAGGTTGGTAGATCAAAGTGATTATTTCAAATGGGATAATAACACTATCATTGACTGTCCAGCAATTGTCATTCCCTAGTTACATCTCACCTTTCCTGCTGTGGGCAACACATCCTATTGCCAGGTGCTTACCAGGAAAAGCAAAATCTTTCACAAAGCCTCACAAGCCTGAAGCAGAGATTCTGCTGCCAGATCCTCTCCCTCTCTAGAGTCTGCAAAGCCCCCTCATTCTGAATGCATCAGCCACACACTTTAACTCTAAGGAGCTGAGTTAGATGTGGATCCAATCTACACAGGTTGTTGGCCAACTCAAATATATGCCCTTGCTGAAAATCTGTTCTGAAGTTACTAACACAGGGATAGCAAATGCATGCCTGTTTTCACAGTCTCTAATCAGTTCAGCACTAGAAACAAGACCCCCAGCTTGTGAATCTGACTACTGTGAATCTGACTGGTATATCGTCATAGTCTGTCTCACTCCCCTGGTCAATTGTTGTTGTTGTTGCTGTTTCTCACCCTCCAAATCTCCTGATATGGAGAACTGGGTCTAGCTTTCCTTCCTGTTCACTCTCGGTGTGTGCCTGTTAATGTTTAATTGTTGTTGCTGTTTTATTGTGTTTTACTTGTTATGTTTTACTTGTTATGGTTACATTGTAATTTGTTTGTTCTTGCTGTTGCTGTTTTAATGTGTTTAACTTATGTTTTACGTATGGCTACATTGTAATTTGTTCTCTGTAAGCCACTTTGGGCATTTGCTTCGGCATAGGAAAGGCGGGGTATAAATTACTCAAATAAATAAATAAATAATAGAAATTAGACCATCCAGGTTTAGCATCCCTTATCCAAAATGCCTGGGAACAGAAGTGTTTTGGATTTTGGAATTTTTTTTGGTGGATTTGGGAGAATTTGCATATGTGCAGTCAGTCTTCTTTATGTGCAAACTTGCTGTCTGTGAATTCGCTTATCTGCTAGGGGCAGAATCGCTACTTACCTTGTTATTTGCATCTCTGTCCTTGTTATCCACTATGCAGTGACCTTCCGAAGGCTGCTGGGACCTCAAATGGCACCTGCGACCAGAACTGACCCGTTTAAAACGGCTGGCAGAAGCATCCAAACTGGCCACAGGTGCCATTCAGAAGCTCCCTGCAGCCTCTGGAAGGGCTCTGCAGCATTCAGAGATATTTTGACACTTCCTGCTGCACTTTGCTGGCTTCCTGAGGGTCTCTGCTGGATTCTTCTGAGGGCAGAGAAGGCACCCCTTGCACCTAATCTCATTGATCCCATAGGATCAATGGTTTGTTGTATGCAAATTGGCATTTCCAATGCAATGGCAAATTGGCATGTATGCATGAGGATTTCCAAGAAACCAACCCTAGAGGATAATGAGGATTGACAGTAATAAGATTTCTTAGGGATGGAACCCAAGTCTAAACACACAATTCATCTCATATACACCTTATACACAGCCTGAAGGTAATATTTTAAAATAATTTTACGCATGAAACAAAGTTTGCTCACATCGAACCATCAGAGAGCAAAGGTGTCACAATCTCAGCCACCCACAAAATGACAGTCTGTGGTTGTTCCATATTTTGGAGCATTTCCGAGTTTTGAATTAGGGATGCTCAACCAGCGGCAGGAATCATTGACTATGGATCAGAAGTAAAATCAATGAATACTGACATTTTGCTATGGTGGCACCTTCATGGTTAAATAGTCCATTCAGGGCACAAGTTTTGGTGGAAAGATGGCACAGGTGAAAGACTGGCAACCCAAACCTTTCCAGCTTTCCAGAGCAGATGCAGCCGTGCCAATGGAGTGTGAACTGCATCTTCTGGTGGACAAGGGCAGTCACAGAGGCATCCTCAAGGTATGGGAATGTTTCTTTCCTCACCTTGTGGGCTGCATTGTGGCTGCATCATCAGTGGAAAGTTGGTTAGGACTGGGCTGTAAATCTTATCTCTGCATTGTGGTCTTGATCCAAAACATAGCCTTGCACAATTATTACATGTAGGGAAAAAGAAGCCTCTAACTAGGCAGCTTTGTATTTAACCAAAGATGTGGCTTGGTCCCAGATTTGATTGCTACTAGATCTAAGGATTGTCAGGAATTCCTGCTATCAACTATTTTGTGTTAGTTACTCGTTCCTAGGGTGTTATTTCTAGCACTGAAATGGTTAGAGACTTCAAAAAAAGATCAAAAAAAGGTCCCCACTTGGGACCACTCCCGTAAGCGGTACAGCAACCTCTTCCTGGTGTGACTAATGCTATCACTCTTGTCTCCCTGCCCATCACAAACACACACACTTACACATTGGAGTGTCCCCCCGCAGGAGGAGAAAGATGCCTCTTAACTTAAGCCAACTGCTTTGTCTTGAGAACAAAGCCTTGATTAAAAAAAAATGCCACAAGAGCTCTCTGGGAACGTAGCAGGCAATGGCATGACGAAATGTCCCACAGACAGATCAGACCTTAGACAGTGAGATTAACTGGCACTTATCATTCTTGTTCAGCAATCATCTTTCACAGATATGGCAAAGGACGGGACACATTTTTTTCACGATGCCCTTTGGGGACTAGAGAACTGCTTCCATTCATTTTTTTTCTCAAGCAGCGTAATCTACAGAATAAATATGATGACATATGATGAATATGATGACACTTTGTGACCTCAGAAATCTCTGACAGGTGACAAGAAACCTTCTGTACATCCCTCATCTCTGCTCCAATAGCCCCTGAGAGGAATCCTGGCCTGATCAAAATAAAATAAAAAGTTGGCAGTGGCCACACCTCCCTCTACGACTGATGCTCCTCTGATAGAAATGCAAAGATAATGGCACCTCCATCAAGGGAGAGGTTTGCCCCTGCCACACGTTGCCTTTGTGCCTACTGGGTAAGAAAGACTCCTCTAAGCAGCCCAAGGTCTCCATTAGTTGACCTTGTGTCAAGCTCTGGTGATCCCAATGGGTCTACTTGGATCTGCCTCAACTATTGGGGGGGGGGCAGAACCAAGGAGACCCATTTTGGTCTTCATGGCCCGAGAGGGGGGAATAGGATTTGGTGGCAGCATCTGCTGCCATCCCCTCTTCCTGGGCCCAATCCTCCCCTCGTGACGCCATCCAGTTCTGCCCCCTCCCCCTTGCCTCCCCCAATGCTTCTCTGCCACTGGGTTGGGATACTGCTGGCCCCCCTTGCTGGCCCCTCCAATGTCCTCCCCACTGGCAGGACATTGGATACTCCCCCAATACTCCCCCAATACTGCTGGCTCCTCCCAGTGTCCTCCCCACTGGCGGGAAAGTGCCTTATGGCGCATGTGTGACACTCTGTGCTGGCGGTGGGAGTGCTCCATTGGCACTGGGCACCATAGCTGTGGGGCCTCCGTTTAGCAAAAAAAAAAAATTCTTTTTAAAAGTGGAGGAAAAGAAAACCAACAAAAAGAATACGAGGCTACAAAAACTGTGCCCTCCTCATAAAGTGTGCATTTGCCAACCTTAAAGAAAAATGAAACATTATTAGTCGCCTTCTCCTCACACTTTGGTGTACAGATGAATTCATTCAACAACTGAAGTCTGGATGGAAGTTCAAAAAGAAAGCTATAGAATCGTATAATTAAATTTTCCATATTCCTCAAACCTCATTTATTACAGGAAAGCTGACATGAAAGTGAGATCATTGTTGCTAACAGTTCATTTACCACGGGCTCAGACTAGCCTGCAGCCAGAGTTCGGTACTTTTGTTTCTCCCCGCATTATTTTTTTAAATTTAGTTTTCAAAGATTCAACACAATCAATCCTGTCTGAAGTACTATAAGCTATATCATGAAACACAACGTGAAAGTGAATCTTTCCCTCAGGTCATCACAATGAGTTGCTTCGGAAAGTATGTGAGGGCACCAGCGCAGTATTAAACTGATATTAGTAGGATTGCTTAGATACTTCTGGAAGGCCCAGGCTTCACACAGCAGCAACACAGCAACAAACTCCTCATTCCTCTGTTTCCATTGAGAGCATAATCCTAACCTGGAGTTAGGCCGGCACAGTTAGGCCAGCAAAGTTTGGCCAGCACAAAGACCACCGTAAAGCGCATTTGGATCACTCTTGGTCAGAGGGGATGACTCCTAGAATGGTCCAAAAATACTTTACAGTGTCCCTTGTGCTGGCAAAACTGTGCTGGCCTAACTCCAGGTTAGGATTGTGCCCTGAGTTCAGCCAGTTCTAACGCACAGAATGTATCATATCTTGGAGGTTGATCTGACTAAGGGTGCAATCCTAAACTGAGTTAGGCTGTCATAAGCAAAGCCAGCAAAGCTTGGCCAGCACAAGGGACACCGTAAAGTATGTTTGGACCACTCTCAGAATCAGAGAGGCCAGCACACAGACATGAGCCATCCTCCCTGACTCCAATAGTCCAAACATGCTTTATGGTATCCCTTGTGCTGGCCAAACTTTGCTGGCTATGTTTATGCCAGCCTAACTCCAGTTTAGGATCGCATTCTCAAACACTTGTGCCAAGCATTTGGGCAATTACCCTTCTGTCAAGATACCATTTTCATAAGTCACCTTGCTAGGGAATGTGAGACAGTTTTTAAACCCTACTGAAATGGCCCAAAGGATTGGGCCACAAGTCAACATTTTACCATAAGACAATCCTTGAAAATGAATAGTTGCTCAATATACACACACCCAGGGCCGGCTCCAGGAGCGGAGGGGCCAAATGCGGGGCCAAATGCTCACCCTCCCCGTGGGCACCCACTCACCAAGAAGTGCCACTTGCCCTGTGGTGCCATGCTTTGTGCACGTGACATGATGACGTTACCGCCAACTGCCAGCAGAAAGCCAGCCGAGTACTGCAGCAGTACTGCAGAGCTTCAGAATAGCACCTGCGACCAGCATGGACCTTAAACAGGGGCCATGGATGCTTCTACTAGCCATTTTAAAGGGGTCAGCGCTGGCCGCAGGTGCCATCCTGGACAGAGGTGCTGATAATGAGGCAGATAGCAATTCTGCCTCTCGCGGTTAAGCAAAGTCACAGACAGCAACTTCACATTATCCTTCAATGGTGCAGCTTCTAAGAAGAAGCTGGCAGGAGATTTTCCAGCTGTTATCCGCCTCGTCACTGACATTCTAAATATTCCAACTGCTCTCCCACCACAGCGCTCAACAGCGACTCCTTTCTGCCACCAATGGTCACAACAGCTTATCCATGACTTTTCTGGTCTCTCTTCCAGAACATGCTCCAGGCTGTGCCTGCTTAGCTTCTGGGAGTTTTCGAGCAGCTCTTCCTCTGGACCACACTTCCTACCCTGCTTCTTATTATATAGAAGCTCAGACTGTCCAAGAACTTGGAGAGCTGAACAAGCAACCCATCCGTGATTCACAGCCTGAAATAGAAAGCCACAGATCCCTTCATCATTAATACATAGCCTCTGCTTTAGCAAGTGTAACTGTGGTTCCTAACAGGTCATCAAGGAACATTACATTCCCCAGATCATCCATATGCTGTCTGAAGTCATACTTACATTATCCTTTCTAAATTAGCTGTGCTTTCCTTTAATCAAATCTCCCATCGGTCTGTTATTATAAGTCATGAGGAGAAAGCTTCAAAGTGTTTCAAAAGCACTCAATTTTAATGGAACTGGAAAGTTTAGAAATGTAGCTATTGCCATCTAAACTTTTTTCAGAGTTACCAACTGGTCAGTGTTTGCAAAAAAAATTCCAGTGTAACAGCAGTTAGCAAATATTTGGCACATCAAATGACATAGCTCCAATCCAGTTAGCATAAACCATGCCCCCCCCCCAAACTAGTGGAAATCACAAATAACAGGCTTCCCTCGTCTTTCTGAGCAATTAAACTAGCCTGGCTACAACGCTTACTCTTTTAAAAAAAAGCTATGCTAGGGATTATGTTTGCTTTATTAAAGTTACAAACATTTAGCCCAGAAATGTTTGATAAGTTTGATAAGTGTTATTCAGGAGTGATGAAAAGGCACTCTGCGCGTGCTTTATTCTTGTCTGAAGCTGAGCTTTAGCTCAGCGTATAGGCTTCAAAGTTCAAGTTAGGCTTCCTGGCTACTCTTCTGATAAAAGGGGAAAATGAAGGAAAGAGTAAGAGAAAATGGAAGCAATACAAGTCTCAGGCAGAATATTAAAAGATTCTACCAGCCCCACTGCAATGCAAAGGGATTGTTGAGCCAGTCACAAATTTTGTTCTTTTGTGGTTTTTCTGTCTCCTGGTTGCAACTAAGACATTTAAACCCATTGAACTGGACTAATGTGGTTCATGGTGCAATCCTAACCTGGAGTTAGGCCGGCACAAGTCATGAGCCAGCCTGAGAGTATTGCAAAAGCGCCAAAAAGTGTGTTTGCACCATTCTTGCAGTCCAAGAGGCCAGTGCACATCCGTGACTCTGAGAGTGTTGCAAATGAGCTTTACGCTGCATTTGCAATATTCCTAGGCAGGCACAAGGTATTTGTACTGGCCTGACTCCAGTTTAGGATTGCACCACTCTCAATCATTTTAGTTTTACTGGATTGTGTACGAGGCATAAGTCAGAGAAAGGGACTCAGTTATCAGTTCTGCATCCTGCGATTCAGTGAGTTGGAACCTAATGGTCCAACTTCTTCATACTTGAATAGATATGGAACCCACAGCAAGGTTGACAGCTCTATCCCAGGAACTCAAAGACTTCTGCGTAATTTAGTAATAGTGGCTGCTGTATCTCCATTCCTTTCTCTCTCCAAGAAGCGCATGATGCATACAAGTTTCTTCCCCCATTATAACTTCACATCAAGATTGTGAGGTAGGCTTGGCTGAAAGCATGATGAGACCAGAGACTCTTCAGTCTATTGTAAGGTGATTGTCCTTCCTGAGGGGATCAGAACACTGTCTGACAACTGAGGTCCCAATCCTGAAGGCTGGAAGGCCAGAAGTATATGCATACAACCAGTTAAAAGTGTTGCAAACATGCCACATAAAGCACATTTGGGGCACCACGCAAGTTGGCAGCACCGGTGTTGCGCCACTGCTAGTCAGCACGGGACCTCAGCACCAAATGGGAGGCTGGCTGGCGCTTCAGCAGTGCTGGCCAAAGGTAGGCAATTCAGGGTGTGGGGGAGGCGGGGAAGGGCTAGAACTAGACAGGGGATGGGTTGTTTTGGCCTGCACGAGGAGGGGGAAACAAGCTGTGGCCTCCACCACTGGATCCTATGCCCTGCTTTGGGCTGGGCAGCCTGACACAGGGCTGCTCCAGTCTGCACTGGCCAAATACTGGCAGAGACTTGAGTAGCCCCATTGCAGGGCGTGCGACCTTTCTCGGGAAAAGGGAACAAACATCCCCTTCCCTGAGGAGAAGCTGGTGGCTGCCTTGGCACCCACAGGATGCTCTGGTAGTGATTTTGGTACCGCTGTTCCTCTGGGTACCAAACACCTCATATACAAGGAAGATGTGAGGATCAAGCTTCTCCAGTCACTTCTTTCTGGAAAATTCCACCTCATGTTCAGTCAGGGGTTGATCACCTACCTGTGGGAATACATGAGGCCATTCAAAGAAGAAGCTTCCACCCGAAGTCTAAGGAAATGGAGGATTGATATCACTTGCAGGAAAGATAGAATTAGGCCTCATAACTTGTTGAGAACCGCTTACCAAAAACATATGGTAGTTTCTCTTGGAGGAAATCGCAACCACTTAAAATCATGCTAGATCCTGCATTATCCACCTTAAAACGTGTGTTGTAGATAACATAATGTGCACCCAAAGTGTATTTTAAATGTCTCATCTTGAGAGGACTAGATACAAAATAGTCCTTGCAGTTCTAGTTCCAGTTGAGATCTTGTGGTTTCCCTAGCAACCACTCATAAGCTGTGTGGTTGTGCTCATAAATGCATAAGCAGGCAACAGTTCAACATACTTCCTGCAGTACCAGACATGGGACTAACTTATATATACTCTGATTTTTCAGGTTGGGTTGGAAATAAAAAATAAACTGTTTGCTACCTCAACTGAAAATGCTATCAGAAGTTATCTTACAAAATGAACAAAACTTCTGGAAGCTGAGACTGATCTGGGCCTTGGAGGATTATCCCTGGATAAAGGAACAAATGTTCCCTTACCCAAAGGAGACCTCTGGGATTGCCCCCAATCCCACAGATGCATCACATAACCGGGGTTGGTTTTTTGTTTGTTTGTTTGCTTGCTTGCTTGTTTGTTTGTTTGTTTGTTTGTTTGTTTGTTTGTTTGTTTGTTTTTGCCACAGCTGCACTGGCAGGGGGAAGGATAGGATTGGGCTGCTAATCTGTTACCAAGCCATGAGAAGACTTATCTCCTGACTGCTAAGTATGCTCACATTTCCTTACTAAGGAACCAAGTCAAATCCTTTTTGAAAGTCCATAATGTTTTCCAGATCACCCAATCAACATAACTGTTGGCACAGAAACAGAAAATCAGTTTTATTTCTGAGCTATCGACTACTCGGTCAATCCTCTTTATATGCGAGCTCGCTATCTGAGAATTCGCTTATCTGCGAGGGGCAGAATTATCTGTGCTTCTGTCCTCATTGTCCACTATGCAGAGACCTTCCAGAGGCTGCAGGAACCTTCAGAATGGTACCTGTGACCGGCACTGACCTCTTTCCAATGTCCAGCAGAAGCACCCACCAGCCATGCTTAAGGGGCCCATGCCGGTTGCAGACGCCATTCTGAAGATACCTGCAGTCCCTGGAAGGTCTCTGTGGCATTCAGGGATCTTTTGGGAGTTCCTGCTGCACTCTGCTGGCTTCCTGAGAGTCTCCGCTGGATTCTTCTGATGGCAGATAAGGTACCCCTTGCACCTAACCCATTGATCCCAAAAGGATTGATGATTCATTATCTGTGACTTAGCTATCAGTGAGGATTTCCAGGAACCTAACCCTACATAAGAACATAAGAAGAGCCCTGCTGGATCAGGCCAAAGGCCCATCTAGTCCAGCTTCCTGTATCTCATAGTGGCCCACCAGGTGCCTAAGGGTGCTCAGAAGACAACACTCCCTTGCATTCTAAAGTAGCCTACTATTACGGCTCGGGTCCGGGGTATTTGAGGGACCGCCTCCTTCTATACAATCCAACCCGTACTCTTAGATCATCTGGGGGGGCCCTTCTGACTGTGCCGCCACCAGGAGAAGTGAGAGGGGTGGCGGCCAGGAAGAGGGCCTTCTCGGTGGTGGCCCCCCAACTCTGGAACACCCTCCCCTTAGAATTGAGAACTGTTCCCTCTTTGTTTACATTTCGGCAGGGCTGAAGTCCTTTTTATTCCAAAAAGCTTTTAACTGTTGACAGGCTGGCTGGCTGGCTGGTTTGTGTATTTTTATAGTTGATTTTATGATCCACTGGGCGTGTTGTTTTTTAAATTGTATCTGTTTTAATTTTGTTGACTGTATTGTTTTTAACATTGTTTTTAATTGCTTTTTAATGTTAATTTTATATTGTATCTTTTTTATATTGTAATGCCGCCTTGAGTGCCTCCGGGCAAAAAGGTAGGGTAAAAATCAAATAAATAATAAATAATAATAATAATATTAATGTAAGGAGATTGCACCACCCATAATGGCATACAGCCCATGATGGACTTTTCCTCCAGAAATCTGTCCAGTCCCCTTTTAAAGGCATCTAGGCAAGGTGCCATCACCACCTCCTGTGTCAAGGAGTTCCATAGCTTAATTACCTAACAAATCCTAGCAAATAATGAGGATTAACTGTAGATACCTGTGAACAAATGTAACTCTGTTGTTTACACCAGGCATTGGGGCGGGGAGGACTGGAGTTTCACACCCCATGCAGCATCACTCATGCTTATTGGGTGCCAGAAGTCCAGGCACTATGTGGTAGTAGCTAATTACCATTAGCTTTCCAAAAGCCCAGATGAAGCAGTGAAAACCTCTTACCCAGACTATCAACTAGCAAGTAACAGCTGCATCAGAAAACTAATGTTGCATCTTCCTTGCTCATCTAATTGATCTTTAAGGTTTTAAATGGTTATTGATTTACTCCCATTCCTCCAAAGTGACTCTGAAACCAGTGAAGATATTGAGTTTTGTATAAGAATTTTGAAGGCGGTAAGGAGCATCCTACCTAGTCTCCATCTACTGATTCCATCAATATCATTCTCCAATTCCAAGAATAGCATCATAGACTTGGAAGGGACTTACAAGATCATTGAGTCCAATGCCCTGCCAGTGCAGGCTGTCTACAGTGACAGGACCCCTGACAGATGGCTGTCCAGCCTCTGCTTAAAGACCTCAGATTGAGAGTCTTCAACCATCGGAGGCAGACTGTTCCACTGCCAAACACTCCACAGCATCAATAAGTTCTTCCTAATTTTAATTGAAATTGACCTTGTAATTTAAACCCATTTGTCCTGGTCCTACTCTCCAGAGCAAACAAGAACAAATCCACTCATCTTCCACGTGACAGCCCCTCGGATAGCTATAATGCCATCTCTTAACCATCTCTTCTCCAAACTAGACATGTCCAACTCTTTCAATAACTTGTCATCTCCTCCTTGTCATCATAGAACATGGAACCCAGCCCCATCACCATCCTAGACACCCTCCTCTGAATCCACTCCAGTTTGTCAATATCCCTCTACTCTTAAACTGAGGCACATAGAACAGGACTCCACATTCCAGGTTGGATCGACTAAATCCAGCATTCCAGCACAACATTCCAGGTGGCTGAACTATTCTGACTAAAGCAGAATACAGTAGTACCATTGCTTCATGTGATCTCAACACTCTATTTCTATTGTAATGATATATTTCTAATCTTAAAGACATTACACAATAACCCCTTGTGTACACACACACACACACACACACACACACACACACATGCATAGGGCACAATCCTAACCTGGAATTACAGTAGGCTGGCACTGTTAGGCCAGCAATGTTTGGCCAGAACAAGGGACACCATAAAGTATGTTTGGACCACTCTTGGAGTCAGAGGCCAGCACATAGACATGAGTCATCCTCCCTGACTCTGAGAGTGTTTCCAAACATACTTTGCGCTGTCCCTTGTGCCAGTCAAACTTTGCTGGCCTAACAATGCCGGCCTAACTCCAGGTTAGGATTGCGTCCACACACACACCACTCACATGCTTCTGTCATGCTTATACCAATTGTTGCATCAACTTGCACCAAAGCAAGTTCCAATTTCATTTGCCACTGTTTGTTTGGAAAATAAGCTGAAAGATGATGATCTACCTACCATTCAATTCCCATTTATCTTTACTAAAAAAAACAAGTGAGTAACATGTTCAGTGGAACTCTAGTCACTTATAGCCACCAAAGACTCATAAATAGATCTGTAACATACATATGATGTTTCTATAATACAGTATATAATCTCATGCACGTATAACTTCCTGAAGAATACCAGAAGTTGTACAGAATTGCTGATTTCTTGAAAACATGCATTTATTTTATTTTCAACTACATCCATGAATATGAGAAGCTGGGGGATACCATGGTAGGCCCCAGCACATGTTTCTATAATTAATCATGGACCTATGCTTATATATTATGCCAAATATTCAGATTTAGTAGGTAAATGAGGCAGGTCTCTCTCTCTAGCAATTAAAATTGAATTGCACGAAGCAACTTTCAGGCATCCAGACCTAGGGGGTCTGAATTTAAGATAAACAAGTTAGTATGTACGAAACTCTACTATAACCATGCTTCACATCCGCTAAAGAATTGGATGAATTAATAGCTGCACTATGTAAAGCAAATTTAATATGAATAGTTAAACTTGGTTACACATTTGACGTAAACAAATCTTACAGGCATTTCATACTAAATACAAAACCATGTAATTTCAAAATAATCACCACTGAAATGCATACTCTTGTTTTTCAAACCTCTAAAACTGGTTCCCAAACTGTGGGTCAGGATCCACTAGTGGGTCGTGAGCCAATTTCAGGTGGGTCGCAAAGCATCTAGAGCAGCCATATTAAAAATATGGGGAGGCTGGAAAAGGGGAGGGCTGTGTGGTTGTTTTGAGCCTGTCAAGAGTGTAAATAGGCATTTTTCTTTCTGATTCACTTTGCTCTTGGAAAATGGCTGAGAAATTACCCAACATTGCTGTATTCTCAGGAAAGCAGCAGGCTGTGGCATCACAATGACAGCTTTTCCAGACCTGACGTCACTTTCAGAGGGTGCCAAACAAATTATCATTCTAAAAAGTGGGTCCCAGTGCTAAATGTTTGAGAACCACTGCTCTAGAAAGACTGACTTTAGGAATTTATGTCTGCTATAAATAAGGCTCAAATAAAATCAAGCATTTTCCTTCTTATTCCATTGTCCTTCACCTCCTCCTCTCTTTTCCAGATTTAGAATTTTCTCTTTTAATTATTGCAGTCAGGCCTGAGCTCCAGTTCTTCCAAGAGTGATGTGCATATGTCAAAGAACAAAATAGATCAGTGGCACATGTGGTGCAAGACTTCTGACATAGATGTGGAACAGTAGGAACATTTGCCTTTGTTTGCCAAATGCAGGGACAGCGGTATTAAGAATAAAAAAACCTGCAAAGATAAAAACCAAGGAGAGGCTTGTAAGGTTTTGAAATGGCTCTTTTGCAGACTCAAAAGAGAATCCAAAACATCTTGTTTCCTTGCATCTCCTGTTGTCTGTTCTCTCTCTCAGCCACACTCTGGCACAATGGCAAAGTGGGGTGTAGATAGAAGAAGCAGCAGGAACTCCAGCTAGTAAGAAAGAAGTAGATGATTCAGTCAGAATGTCGCCCAGTTAGAGCGCTCAACAAAGAAAGATAAACAAGGCTATGAAAGGGGAAATAAAATACTGTGTCCAGCATTTCACATCCTCGAAGGGAACCTGCATTGCTCTGAAAATGTGGCTCTTTTCTTCCAATGTTATCTCTGCCTTGTCATGATCACTCATCCTTCAATAATTTGCTTCTCTCCAGCATGATGCACATATATGTACATTTTAGTAATGATGATGGTTCTCCTCTCCACTGCCTCTCCACTATCTATCTTTGTAGATAACCATAGGTCTCTGGCACGGAAAGGTCACTTTCACAATCTCATATGCTCTCATGCGTGTTTCAGGTCTAACTGAGTCCGTGGCTTGTAATTTTAGGGAACCCAAGAGCTGAACAGGTGCCACAGCGTGCTTTACCAACATCCCGAAGGGAAGAGGAATTGCTAAGCTGTAAAAGGGGAAAATACATACATGACTTCAACCAATGGTCTTCTGGGCTCACTCTGGGCTGAGAAGGAGGCAGTTCATTACCTCCCACAGCAGGATTCAAATAAACACTGTAATTTGCTTTAGAAAGGGTCAAAGGAAACAGCCCTTATGAGAGGAGAAATAACCACAAAAAGCTCCCTCCTCAGCAGGGTTCAACTAAGCAAATCAAGATGCCACCTTCGGCAGCTTCCTTGGAGCCGAGCACTTTTTCAAAGTCCCTGTCTAGGGCCACAGGACTAGGTCCATAAATATATTTTCATACCTTCCCCCCCACCAAAAAAAAGCTTTGTTTGTAGTTTTAGCCCACTTTGCACACAATGTTGCTAAAGAGATGTTCCTGGTGCTTGACTTCACTCTCTTAACATGCACCATAATGTCATTAGAGCAATGGTATAAAACAGTGATTTTCCCACTTTTTAGCACCAGTGCCCACCGTGGCAATCTGTCCGGAACCCACCAGAAGTGATGTCATGACCGGAAGTACCATCATTGTGAAGCCAGAGCCTGCTGCTTTCCTGGGAAGGCAGCAATAAATTGGATTATTTCTCAGCCATTTTCCAATAGCAAAGAGAATCGAAAGGGGGAAAAAAGCTATTTACAGCCTCGACACAAGCAAAACAGCCACACAGCCCTCACAACCATTTCCTATGTTTCATCTTCCCATATTTTCAAAGATGGCTGCCCTAGGTGCTTCACGCAGGGTGACCAGGTGTCCTCTTTTACCAGATCCTACATTTCAACCTTCTGACCTGGGTAAATTTCAAAATGTCCTACATTTCAAATAGTGGGTGCCAGCGTGAAGAGGGCCTGCCTGCATCACTTGCTTGCATGTTTGTCCTTTGTTCCTTCATTTGTTGGATTGCATTAAAGAAGGACAATCAATCAATCAATCAATCTGAGGGCACAATCCTAACCTGGAGTTAGGCCAGCACAGTTAGGCCAGCAAAGTTTGGCTCGCACAAGGAATACCGTAAAGTGCATTTGGACCACTCTCGGAGTCCAGGAGGATGGCGCACATCTGTGTGCTGACCTCTCTGTCTCCAAGAGTGGTCCAAACATACTTTACGGAGTCTTTTGTGCCGGCCAAACTTTGCTGGCCTAACTGTGCCAGCCTAACTCCAGATTAGGATTGCACTCTAAGCGGCTAACATATTTCACTATACATGACCTTGGATGCAAAGCTTACATTCAAGAACAATAGTTGACATAGTGTTGCTATCTTTAGAGAAAGCTCTAAGGCTGAAATCTTATGCACACTTACCTGACAGTAATCTCCACTGAAGACAATGGGATTTACTCCTGAATACAATACACAGCCTTTAAAGTGAATGTAAAGTGACCAAAGAACAATTATAAAAAGAAAACAAAAGATCCACCAAGCAATAAACTGTGAGGTGGCAACCTCAGCAACATCTTACGTGATGGAATTTTCTTTCCTAAAAACTTCTTGATAAATGTTTAAGTGTACAGTACTCATTTTGCTAAGGTTTACAAAAAGCAAAAAATACAGCTGGAAGTAACTAAAGCTGCAATCCTATCCACACTTACCAAGGAGTAAGCCCCATTGACTATAGTGGGATGTGCATCTGAGTAGACATGCATAGGACTGGGTTGTAAGTTCATCAAGTAAAGATACAAACCTCAACACTAACTGGGAAGAAAGTTCCACTAAAATCAATGGGGCTTGCTACCCAATAAAAATTTAAAGTTCGTCTGGACTTGGGCTGGGAAACTGCTTTAGGGATGCCTAAGGGCTTGAGAATGCCCAGTAGCATTTTGGGTTCTTGAAACAAGAGAGGTCCTCTTGCCATACCATTATCTGCTTTTTGAAAGTTCCCGCCGTGTCAAAAGTAGTTTGGCATGTGGTTTCAGGAGGCTGTAAATCAGGAAACACAAGCTCAAAATCCTGCAGGGTGAATGGAGCTGTTTATACATTTCTTTGAATCTCAACTGTTTAAAAGAATCCTAAAATAGCTTTTCCAGTTTCATAAAGGAAGGTTCCAAATTGTCTTCACTGCAGGGAAAATCCGAACAGTATGTTTGCAGCATGTACCATAAACTACTTTTTCCTGCTGTGAATGAATGCAGCTTCATGTGACCACCAAGGGGGGGGGGGATTTGGCAGCATCATATTATGTAGGCAGTACATACTGTAATTGCTCATGAGGGTTTAGAAGGTATCAGCATCAGCATACAGGTGGCAAATGGAAATTGAGGAATCCTTTCCTACCCAGATCTCCACCCCAGACGAGGAAGAAGCACTGGTTTCAATGGTGCTTCCTTTTCCCATCGTCTAGGAATATCCCATCTTCCATTCGTCTCTTTCCTCTTGCCTCCAGACATTAACATAGTGTCTCCAACAGTTCCTTGCATCCCATCTTCCTCACCACACTATTCCCAGGGAAAGTCAGCAAGAAGTCAAGAAATATCTCAGCATCAGACTGCACAAGTCAAGCTACTACCTCTGGCACTATTCTTCTCTGGGCATGACCACACAGCTCCCTGCAGCAGAATTTCAGTCCGCATGTTATCGATCAATGCTGGAACCTTACGGTTGCCTTAACTTGGAGCCTAATTGTCTTGCAGTCTATACTTGGTTATTATACTTTGCCTTGTCTTCTTGGTTTCTGACCCTAGGGTCACCTGCTTGAATCTTCTCCTTTTTAAAGAAGTGTTCCTTCTTGAATTGGCAGTATGTTCCACGGTCTGCCTTGCTCCTCTATTAAGTGGCAGCTTCCTGAAAGTCCAACAATGAACAGGAAAGGAGGAGAATATGGAGGCAGTAAAAAGCAGTCATGGGAAATTGGCACCACGGCGAGACTCAAATTGAGTCCTGAGTCTCCACCCCCTGCAACCCGACTCGTGCACAAGTCCTAGCACATGCCCCTCAAAATTATCAAGTCATTTTGACTCAAGTCAGAGACTTTTGTGAAGTGGGTGGCATGGGTCAGGCACATCAGGGCATGGACCAAAAGGGACTGGGCAAGGCAGCAAGGGGTGGGATGTCTGGCATGAGAACGGGGCAGAAGTGGCAAACAGGGGTAGGGTCGCACAGGGGAGGCTTATTTATTTATTTATTTATTTATTTATTTATTTATTTATTTATTTAT
>JAJKFI010000095.1:4134037-4163644 GCA_029204185.1 Lerista edwardsae
GGTTGCCCATCATACAGAAGAGAGACAGCGAAAAATTGGTTCTAGGGTTGCCACATAAACACAAGATTCAGCCATAGATTTGATTCAAAGATTCAGCCCTTTGTGTCCAATTTTTGGTTTACCAAAAGATGCTGTGAATTTGGGTGTTAACATCAAGATCGATCAAGGAAAACAAATTTCAATACATTTCCTGTCCATTCCAATACAATTCATGTGGACTCAGAAAAACTAAATGAACGTATGCAAACATTCAAGTCAAAAATTATCTCCTTTTTCATCCAACAAAATAACAGAATCAGTACTTTCTGACTGACTCACACTTTCGCACCAATGTCTACAATAAACACTTTTCCCCCCTCTACGGGCACCATTTAAAGAATTTAGAGTAATGAGTATCACCGTCTAACAAAACAGCTGCTGCAATTATTTTTTAATAAAATGATAATCAACCTCAGGATTTAATTTAGTGACAGGCAGTGCATCCAGGAATCAGGCTACTCCAGGGCTCGCGGTGTCTGTGGCAGGGTGCCAAACCTCCTCCCACCTCCCTGATGCTCTCTAGCACAATGGTTCCCAAATGGTGAGCCATGGCTCCCCAGGAAGCAGCAGTATTTAGCCAGAAGTCTCATGGAAACCCACCCCCGCCTTAGACAATGCGTAGGATTGTAGCCCTAATGGGCAGCTGTAACCACTAGCCCAGTAGATCAAGGGAGCTGCCAGTTGGGAACTCAGTTGCCAGTTTTTCAAGTTTGGGAACCCTAAAAGTTTCTTAGCCCACCAATCTCCTCTCCGCCACACTTCCTCTGACACTTCGTTCCCCTCTTCCTTTTGCAATCAAGGGAGTGGGGAAGGAGTAGGAGCTGTGGAGGTGAGTGTTTCCGTAATAGTTTCTATGCAAAGCCTTGGAAGAAAAATTTCGAAGGAGAAGGCTGACATTGGTGGACAACCAAAACATAACACTACTGAGTACAGGCATGCCCCGATATCCACAGGGGCTAAGTTCCTGGGCTCCCTGTGGATACCTAATACCTGTGGATACTGATTAAGAGGTTGAGTTCTCCCCTGTCCCCACCCCCAAGAAAGAAGATTTTTCAGTGACTCAAAATAAGACTAAAGGAAAGTAAGCCCCCACCCCCGGCCGATCTGAAGGTAATTGAAACAGTGGATACGGACTCTGTGGATTCGGGAGCCCACCTGTGTATTTCTCCATACCTTCCTCCCTCCTGTACTTCATTTTCTACAAATTTGCCCCCACTCAACCGTCTTGCAGCGTAAACGGGAAACACATTATGTGTAAACGGGAAACACATAACCTTTGTGTGGTTGCTGAGGTGTAAAAAGCGGTGCTGACAATCCTTGTGGAATTGGTTTAAAAAAAAACACCCCCCAATCACAATTGGTTCCAAGTATCTGTTTTGCTGACCATGTAACTTGTGTTTATACCAGATGGCTCTGAATTTCATTCTGAATTGCTAGAGGTGGCTCTTCCACAGCAGGAAAAGCACATGACCACTGGAAGAAAAGGGAATCGTCAGATGTTTAGTGCCATAGTTCATGCTGTCCTCTTTGGATGGAAGGAAGATTTTAAGTCTTTAGTCTGGGACTGTTCTACAGTATTTGTTGAAAGAGATTGACCCAAAAAAAGTTGTGTCCTGCCCTGCCACTACAGATAAAACTATTGTTTAGTTTTTCCATTAATTTTATAGTTCATTTTACACTATAAAGCATAGTTCACACTATAAAGTGTGAACATTTCCTAGGGTGCAGTCCTAACCAACTTTCCAGCACCGGGGCAAGGGCAGTGCAGCTCTATAGTATAGGAACAAACATTCCCTTACCTTGAGGAGGCGTCCGTGACTACTACTCCACTGCAGAATGAAGCACATGACCCACTGGCACAGCTATGTCAGACCTGGAAAGTTGATTAGGATTGTGTGTGCACGCACACACTACAATACACTGGGCGCACACGTTAAAACACACAGGGAGCCAGCCAACTGCTGATTTGCTGCAATCATGGCAGGCTTCAAACAAAAATAAAAGCAGGGTGTCTGTGTCAGCAGTCGCTGAGGAAGCAGCAAGTAGAGTTCCTAACCAGCTTTCCGGTGCTGATGTAGCCATGCCAAAGGGGTGCACGCTGTATCCTGCAGTGGGGAGGCAGTCACAGGGGCTCTTCCAAGGTAAGGGAGCATTTGTTCCTTTACCTTGGGGCTGCATTGCAGCTGTATTTCATTGAAAATTGGGGATTTGCCAGTTCGGACCGCGTGGGTTCTTCGGACCTGCCTTGGGTCGGCTTCCTCGGACCTGCGCCCACAATTCCACAGGCGCAGATCCAAGGAGCCCATAGGGCAGTGATGTCATGCAGGGGGTACGCGGGGGTACGCGAGTACCAGTTTCTAGGATTACAGCTGGCCCCGCCCATTCGCCCACCCACTCGTCGACTCCGCCCTCTGCAACGTTTGAATTTCCTGCATGTTTGAGTTGCCTGCATGTTCTCAGAGCCAGGCAGGCAGGCAGGCAGCGAGCGGAGCCTTTCCTTTCCTTGCCACTGAAAAATGAGTTGCTCTGGGGTTTTAACATGATGCCAGGCCTCCTTAACATGTTCTGTGGGTGCTGTGGAATACTGTTGCAACTGTTGGGTCAGTTTAAAATTGTCTGAGGCCTCAAAAAGGGCTTTTTCATGTCACTTCCTGCCACGACATCACTTCTGGCTTATGATGTCACTTCCGGTGGGCGGGTCCCGACACGTGCCAATCAAAAGTGAGTACCTGTTCTTAAATCATTTAGATGACACCACTGCCATAGGGGATGCTGGAGCTTCCCCTGGTGCAAAGGCATGCATGTGCCCTTGCGCCGGGGAGGCTCCTGGTGCCTCCTAACGTGCGCTGGATACAGCGCAGGCCCGCCAGCCTTCCTGTTTCAGTGCAAGTTAGGATTGTGCCCTTAGTTAAAGATATACTGTGTCATCAACCAATTGATGACACCCAACCCCAAAGCTACAGAAGGTTTCAATCAACAATAGCTTCATAGTTGAGACAACATTTGTGGAGCACAATGTGGGATCAGCTTGTGTGAGATAAAGCAAGCATTAATCACGCCAAAGAGAGAGGACAACTAGTCACTCTTGATGACACGTCGCCATTCTACAAAAATCTTTTTGCTTTGGCAATCTGGCATGCCAAATATATGATCTGCATGATACTGCTCTTTAATCCTTGCATTCAATGTATTATTTACTACTTTGCTACTTTGGTTCTGGTTTTTAGGTACTGTTTTCATAGTTCCAATAAGCCATTTTGGGCATCTTCGTTAAAGATGGAAAGGCAGGATTATAAATATTAATCATAATCATCTCTGTGTCTTAAGAACAATGCATTACTTTTTAAAAAGTTTGAGGAATGTACATTTAACTGAAGCATTTTTTCATTTTTATGAAAGCCAGTCTGCCATCAGTTTTTGCTTTAATTCCAAGTTCTGAGGCTGGGTAGCAAATCAAGTTGTTTTCTTAATACACTTGTCAAAACAAGTTAAGAGACAAAAGTCCAAACATTCAATTAAAATTATCATATTCTGCCAACTTGAAAAGCATGCTAAAACTGGGGGAGGGAGGGAATGCTAATTTTCTTTTTTTCTGATTTAGAGTACACTTTTCTCCAAAAGAAGTACTTAGATGCTATAGTTTAAATTGCCTGTTGTTAATCACTTCTTATTACATGCAGGCTTTAGAAAATTATACTGATGTTTTAGTCTTACCAAATGCTGAAAACTAGCAATTAGTAGTTAAACTATTGGGAGTTTGTGGCCATCCCATTAGCAGTACTTGGGGTCTGCGACCAAAGTACATATAGCCAAACTTGTGCCAGGCGGCCCCAATCCTATTGGTGCCCACAACACTGGAATGAGATTTCTAGAGACACCAGGCACTTTCCGAGGCTCACAGAAGACAACACATCAGAGCTGGTTGCCCTTGCAAGTGGTGAGCGGCTGGTTGTGCGCACCAGCACACTCCAGAAGCACGCCAGCACTGGTAAGCATGCAGAGAGGGTAGGAAGAGGGCAGGGGGTGAGCCGAACAGGGCGACGACAGGGGTGGGAAGGATTGGGACAGGGTGGGATTGGTGGCAGTGGCATCCGATGAAAGGCAGGTTCTGCCTTTCCAGTTCCATGTGCACAGGCATGAGCAATATCGCTGGTGCAGGTCCTAGCAGGGGCTAAGCCTGGACAAGTGTTTCCTTTCCCCAAGGAGGTGACTGAAGGCCCATTTCCCCCCCCCAAAGATGCAGTGGGTATTGCATGGGCACTGCTGCATCACCACAAGGGAAGTTACACTAGATTGGGCTGCCAACGTATGTGCTTAAATTCACAGTCATTGGCAAGATAACAAGCAAGGATGCCAGTGGCCCCACAAACACAACTGTTCTTTTTTCTTTTTTTAACGGTAAGTGATTAGGTGATGGTTAGGCCTACTGAAAAACACCAGGCATGAAAACACCAGGCTCCACACTTGTTTACTGGACAGATTTCTGGAGGAAAGGTCCATCGTGGGCTATAAGCAATGATGGATTGTGCAACCTCCTTACAAAGGTGGTGGGCTACTGGTATCGGGTGCAAGGGAGTGGCAACAGGATCCAAGCATCTTGTTGTCTCATGCCTCCCTGGGGCACCTGGTGGGCCGCTGTGAGATACAGGAAGCTGGACTAGATGGGCCTTTGGCCTGATCCAGCAGGGCTCTTCTTATGTTCTTATGTTCTTATCACTTCCGAAGTTACCAGAAGAAAAGTATAGCCTTTCCTCATAAGAGAGGTGCCCCAGCCCAGTAATCATTTATACCTTTAGGCAGCATTTTTGAGGTGCACACAGCAAGCACTTTGCATGTATTGTCCCGATGCTGTTAATACAACAACCCCATAAGGTAACTATTATTAGCCCAATACTGCAGATGGGAACTGAGGCAGAGAGATGCGACTTGCACAAGGCCACCGCCAGAGGCAAGATTCAAACCTGGAAGGCCTAGTTCACAAGCCCGCCTCTCAGCCACGACTCACAGGTCACATAAGCACTAGCAGAGATAGTAAAGTGATGACAGGAAAGGGAGACAGCATGAAGACATATGTACTCTGGAGAGTCGCTTCTCTTTCGTACATGCATGACAGTGCACGAAGCACTGAAACTCCACTTTGGGAGGCGGCGGCAGCCACAGCACCTGGTTTCTATAGCACTGCCATGGAAAAAGCTCACTGTGCATCTGTGCCTTCAGGCCCCGTTGCAACTATAGCCTCTTTCTTTCCCCAGCACCCACCTCCACATCACATGCCCACCCCCTTCAAGTGATTAATATAAAGGGTACACAGTACACACTGGCAGGAGGTGCCTGGAGTATGTCTCTCCTATTAATCCAGAATTGCATCCTAAAAAGGCCAGTCAAGGAATATTCTTCTCTGGTTTCCAATCCTGGTTTGAAAATGCATCCCAAAATCTTCACTAATCACTTCATAGAAAATGCCCCATAATCTCACATAGTTAAGAGGCACATTAAGAGGCAATCTCACATTAAGAGGCAAGCACAGAAGGTGGGAGGAGGAGGAGGAGGAGGAAGAGGAAGAAGAAGACTACAGATATTCTGCAGATTTGATGTGCTTTCTTTTATTTTCTATTTTAAATTGTACATATGCACCAATTTTTCCAGTAAGTTCTTAGCAATAAATAGCTGAGTTATTTGGAAAGGTCAGATGAGTCTGTCCATTCTTATCTATCCTATGTATTAGGGATCCTTTTACATTTCTTTTTCTGCATGAAGTAATGGCAAAGCTAACATTTGACATGCCATCTCAGGCAGCAGGGCCCCTAAGGCCAGCCATGATAATAGCTTTCCCCCTCTCTGCAGCTACTGGTATTCAGAGAGACGCTTCTTTTGAATATGACTATTTGAGCCAACGTCACAGCTCAGACCTGCTGGTAAACCTCAATAAACACAATTAATAGAGGGGTGCACTACTCAGTGCACTATAACATATGGTGCACTATTCGGACAATAGAACTCCAATTTCTCTCTCAAATCACATGTAAGCAAAAGCAGAACCAGGAGGAGCAAATCCCATCCCTGAAAACAACATTTGAACCTTCTTAAGAAGGTTATTGTCCAACTTTGAATTCTGTGATTCTATGTTCTCAAGAGGAATTGTACATAGTGTAAGCAGATGATCCAGTGTGATCAAACCATACATTGTACATAAGAACATAAGAAGAGCCCCGCTGGATCAGGCCAAAGGCCTATCTAGTCCAGCTTCCTGTCTCATAAAGACCCTCCAGATGCCTCAGGGAATCACACAAGACAACAAGATGCAACATCCTGTTCCTCTCTTGCACCTGGCATTCTGAGGTAGCCTACTTCTAAAATAAGGAGGTTGTACATACCCAACATGGTTTGTAACCTGTGATAGACTAGCTCCATGTTGCCACAAATGCTACTATGGTCAAGGCTGGGTGTTTTCACAAAAAGCAATAGTAAATTCACCTGTTGCTCATTCCCAGATGACATAAGAATATTTTTCATGACCATGTATTGCAAAGGCTAAGTGGGGACTGAGTGATTTTCTGATACTTTAAATGATATTTGGGTTCTTTATATATTACCGAAGTATCTTTTTATTAGCACCCTAATATGTGTACAGTATAGTTTTAATAGTAGATGTAATAGCCTCCAATTTTCAGTTTGGTCCCCAAATATGCTGAGCATTTTGCAAGAAAGCGCAAAGCAAAAGCTTTCTTTTTGGCTTGTCTAATATGTGAGGAACTTAGAACTATACATTCTTCAAATATTGACTGTTTATCCTCAAGGCTGTTAAGATTCTCTGGCTGCAACTCAATGTTATAGCAATAACAAGAGTTTAGTAAAAATCCAACTGCAGCAATCAGCTGTCTTTATAAAAGGCCATCTACTGATGGAGATAGAAATGCCCCAGAAAGCAAAGCAGTCAGGATTTTAACATTCCTTGGGGACCACAGAAACACTAACATGTTTGGATGGATAGGTATTTCAAATCATTTCACAGGTGTGCCCCAGTATCCACTGATTCAGTATCCATGGTTTTAGTTATCCACAGATACCATAAATACTGGGTACTATTAAAAAGTTAAGGAAACATTCAACAAATCTTTTTTTTTTTTACCTCGTTGCAGCAAAACCACTCATGATGGGGGAGGCGGGAATTTGAGAACCATGGACAAGTGAAGCCATGGAAATGAGACCTGCATATACTGGAGAGGTGGTGGTATATACAATGTATACATTGTATACAGTATATACATTACACAGATGGTGATATGTAAGTAAGTAAATAAATAAATGTAGGAATAATAGTAGGAATGTATTATGTCTGTAGAGGAATCGGCATGAAAAGGTTAGAGAATAATTCTAAGTCTAAACAAATTATTCAGGAGAAATACAGGAATAGGAGCCAACAGAATCACGAGCACTACTTATGGATTGTGGTGATGATGATGATGATGATGACGACGACGACGACGACGACGACGATTACAAAGCACATACATTTTTGTGGTGTACAAGCAGAATACAAAAAGAGATGGACACGGACACACACACACACACACCACTGGCAGGCTCACCATCAGAAACACTGAAAGAGAAAGGGAGAACAATGTAGGGGAGAAATCCATGTGTCGTTTCAGTTCTAATTTAAACGTTCGGCTTGCATTCCTTCACAGAAGCAACTAATAAAGGATTCCCATGGAGGACATTCTTACAACAACACCAGCCCGAGAAATATGGTTTGGGATTATCTTTGAGCCACTTCCAACAGAATGTTCTGTGCTCACAGAATGACTTTTAAAAGCAACTGCTTGAGCACTTCCATTTAGAAATGTTACATGGGGACGGCGATGTCTCCCAGATGGCATTAGGAGCACACGCCTTGATTTCTGTCAGGTTCTTCTTCCACAGCTTGAGCTCTGGAAAAGTTCCGTAATTGACTAATGCCCATGTGACTTGTCCATGTGGAGGCAATGTGACATTTAAAAGGGAGGGCACAGTGGAGGGATTCAAAGCTTCATCTGTGAACCAGGAAGCCCCTGTCTCAAATCCCAGCTCAACCACTGAGGCCAGCAGTTTTTTGGTCTCAACCCTTCATCCATAAAATGGAAATAGGAACATTGGGCTTATTTACAGGGTTGTGACTAAGGAGAAAGCATTTGAATCGCTGTAAGCGCTTCAACAAATGCTGTATAAATACTGTACCTAAAATGTGATCCATGATAGAACAATGTTAAAAGCACAGGATGTTACATCGGAAACAGCCCTTAGCTTGTCTTGTGAGAAGGTTTTGCCTTAAACCCTAAATCCATTTAAGGATTGGAACATCAGTGTTAAAGATACCAATACTTTATAAAGCCCCATCTTCTAATCTTTCAGAAATCCTCTTGGAACCAACACTGTCCCCAGATTTCTTTCACTGTTATGTCATTGTTCTATCTCTGTGTCCTTTCCACTCCATCTCTCTCACTTATAGGTGTGGGGTTTTTTTTCCAGCTCACATTTGCCACTTGCTACTACATGTTCAATTCATTCTCAGTCCTGTCGTTTACCAGCTTTGCAAATGCAGCTGCAGATCAGGACCACAGCGCAAAACGGAGCAGAATGAAAACGTCGCTGGAATGACAGGAAGATATTAAACTCAAATGAGAGCATACCGCCTGCCCACCCCCCCAAAAAAATAACCCACTCCTGAATCCCTGGCCACATCATTATTGTGGCTGTCCCTGCAAGCCAGCTGGGACCAAAACGTCAAAGTAGCAGCATACCAGGAAGAAAAGCTGTTTTCAGAGTACTTCAAGCATAGCTTTAATGATGAAGCACTGGAAAGCTTGTGAGAAAAGTCAGCTCTTGGCTGATGGCCAGCCTGCCGTCAAATCAGAAAGGTCTGACTAAGCATCTAAACTTTTGGAATTTGCTCGCCCGATCTGTGGAGATCAGCCCATCACTGGAAGGAGCAGCAGCAGCAGGAGCGTTTGGGCTGGATAAAACCCCTGAAGAAGCATTTCCACCTCTTCTGCAGTCACAGAAGGTCTCAGATTTTGTCGCTTTCACCCCATTTGGTCCCTTTCTTTACACAAGCCTCAAAGCAAGGGGGATCAGGAAAGGGTTTGGGCAGCATTTGTTTCCCTGACATTCTGTCAGGCCAGTGCTGAAGTTTCTTCTGCGGCACAGCTGCTCCTCCACATCTTGCTGAGTGAAGCCTGCTCCAAGCAGTGCCATGTGCCTCCCCCCCTCCCCGAAGGCGGCAGAAGTGCGTAAGACATTCTGGTGCAGTCGGGTGAGCAGCCTTGGCATGCCATCAAGCAGACAGCCCATGGCAAGAGACACCGATGATGTCCAGACAAAGGAAACGTCAGGCGCTTCAAGAGCTCCTGAGCAGGGCCTCTCTTCCCATCCTACTAAAGAGGGGCACTTGAGAAACACTGTAGTAGACGGTTTGGTGTTTGGGGAACAGAGCTCACCTTAGTCATACCCAGTTCTTGGCCTTGGGCAAGTCACTTGTCTTTCAGCCTCTCTCATTGGCATTCTATTAAAGGGGGCGGCAGAAGCAAATGTGGAATCCAAGGAGTCGTTTAGTGCTTGGAGCCAGTCCCCTCTGACATTGTATATACTCTTTGTTATGCTTGTACAGAACTTCTTTGTTTGTGATCTTCAACCTGCACTTGTCTCCATCTGCTCCAGGACTCTTTCTACGATGGTGGCTCAGCCAAATGCTCCTGGGAAGCGCACAAGCAGGGCATGGGGCCAACAGCATCACTTGCCCTCAGCAACCTGAATTCAGGTGTATTCTGCCTCCAAACACGGATGTTACATGTAGCTGATGGGAGGGGTGATGGGAGGGGCTGATCATGGCTGATGGGAGGGGGCTCCTTCCATGAGTGGAGCAGGTATGAGCCGCTTTGGGATGGTGGAGCGGAGAGCAGGTGCAGCGGCAGTGACAGGGCTCAATCCTGAGCCCTCCAGCACAGGCGGTACGAGGGTACCACCCACACTGGTCTCACAAAGGTGCCATACGTCACATCCAGTGTGGGTGGTAAGGGCTTACCGCCCGCCTTGTTCCAGCACTGGTCCAGCGTGGCTGGAAGCGGCAAAGTGATGCAGGTGAGTGACAAGTTTTACCGCTGCCAGCACTGTGCTCTTTCCGGCCAGGTGTTCCTGGGTGGGGCGGGGGGGGCAGGACGGTGATGCGACTGGTAGTGACCTTCACCAGACTTCCAGACCTCCATGTCGGGCTGCATGGCTAAACAGCCGGTGCAAATGCAAGGAGACCCATTAGCAGGTCTCTGGGATTACCCGGTGGAAAGGGACAAATGTTCTCTTCCTTCAAGGAGCTTCTGGTGGCTGCCTGGCAGCTGCTGGATGCAGCAGTAGCTGTTTGGACTGGGCTGTTAGCCAGGTGAGTGAAACTTGTAGCACCCCAATTTTTAGTTTTATTTTTGCAGGTAGGCCTTACCCCTGGCTCCAGGTATCTATGTTGTGTGAAACTGAGCACACACAGGGCCACAGAAAATAAACAAACCAGTACTCAATTACTCATTCTCCATTCCTCATAAACAAGAGGAATGGTTCTTGCTGCCTCCTGAGCACAAAGGAGCTGGGTCACCATAGTCCCACCATACAAGTAACCTAAATGGCATCCAGTGAAGTCTGCACAGCTACCTGTTATGTCACAGTCTTGGTAAGAATTAATTCAGACTGCTAAAGTAAGATTCTGTTCAAAGGGTGAGAGGCAAAGTATGCAGCATTCTGAGCTGTGGACATCAAGAGGAAAGAATACCGCACAGAAGAGAGATAAGACAGGAGAAAACCTTGCATAGGGAAAAAAAAAAGCAGCAGGAAAATGTCCTAATTTGGAGAGACAGGTCTCATTGCCATGGCAACTATGAATCACCCCACAGCAGCTAGAACTGGCTATTTGTGGTGTTAAATGGTTGAACTACTGGGAGAAAAGGGGAAATGGGATGTTGGGCTGAACTCTGACAGTAGCAAGCAACTGGCTTCTTTCCGAGGGCTTCTCCACCCTCTTCTCTCATGGGCTGTTGTATTCTTGTCCACTTTTAAAACAGGGATCCACTTTTGCATATTTTCTATCTAAATGGTAGAAAGTATACAAGACATGGATCCCTATTTTAAGAGGTGGACAAGAACAAGAAGCACGTTTTTCTGTCATGTCTGTTTTTTTTGGCATGAGCCTGAAAATCAAAGAGGAATCAACTGCTAGAAGAAGAAGAAACGCCATCTTTCGCATATGAGCACACACAGCCCACAACAAGAACCAAAAACCAGACTGAACAACGAGGACATTCAAAGGACAAGTAAAAGGTTGTGAGGTTCTCACAAAACATTTCACTCACATTCCTTATTGATATTACTGATATAATCAGCAAAACATGGAATTGACTTAGGATCAAATCCCATCCAACTTTTCAGGGCTGGTGCAGCCATATCAATGGGGCATGCGCTGCTTCCTGTGGCCAGGGGACGGTCACAGAGGCCTCCTCAAGGTCCGGGAACATTGTTCTTTTCCCTGGGCTGCATTGCAGCTGCATCGATGCTGGAAGGTTGGATAAGATTGGGCCCTAATCATTGCCAGTAACTGCAGATGGTACAAGGAGCATGTAAAATATAGCACTGCGCTATTTTGCAATGGCAAAAATCTTGCTTCCAACAATTGCCTGTACCAAGTGGTGTTACAGGCATGCCCTGGTATCCGCTGGGGTTCAGTTCTAGACCCTACCATGGATACCTGAAATCGTGGGTACTAGGGGCGCCTTTTTAAAGATAAGGGAACATCAGTGGTTTTGCTGCAACCAGATAAAAAAAAAAGATTTGTTTAATGTTCCTCTATCTTTTTTTAATAGCCATCCCAGTCTCCATGGTATCTGTGGATAACTGAAACTGTGGATATCAAATCAGTGGATACTGGGGTGGGGGGCAATGCCTATATAAGGAAACGTGGCAGGAAAATATAAGGAGTCAACACTTAGGCATTCTGCCCATGACTCTCCCAGATCTGAGAGGGATTCTTTTCCCTCCCTGCTACTTTTAATCAGGATTTGGGCTGGGAATTGTTTCTGTTACTCAGCCTTCTTCTTGCCCCTTTTACTTTCCTGCTGCCATTCATTCCCCTTTCCTTAAAACATGCCTCACCCCACCCCCCCAAAAAACATCTCCTCACCCCCCTCACTCATCTTCCTTAAAACATCTCCTCCCCCCCCCCAAAAAAAATGCACCATGCGTTTCAGTAGCTGGATAAGGCTGCAGGCATAGGACAGACAGTTCAGGAGACCAGCCAACTAAAACCAAAATTGCAATCAAATATATTTCAAACATATTTATTGTAACTACAACTAAATAATATGTTTAGGAAATGAGAGATTTCTGCTACACTTGGCTACTGTTTTACTGCTTCTAAGGAGTGTGTCTATACTTCTGCCTGAGCTCTCACCCCTATCTGATTCAACCAATCAATTGCCCTATCAGTAACTCCTCCCCCAGTTAGAACTCCCAGAGCCGCAATATATTGACTTCCTTTGAGTCAGGATACTAGGCTGAAGGCTGATCTTATCCAGCAAAGAGGCTTTCTTTCAGGGCAGCACTCAGTCTCCACTGAAGGCTTATAAGGCCATGTGGTCTTCATTCAAGCCAGGCAGGACTCTTAGTGTTGATGGCTCAAGAACTCAAAAGGCCAAATTACACATTATGTAGACTGCAAGTTTTGGCTACTTGATTTCTGGGTTATCTTTCTAAATTAAAATATAGAGGGTAATGAAATGCAGTAAACTCCATTGAGGGAGGAGCTAAGTAGGAAGAATTTTAATAATTTGCCCCACCATGGTTTTGATTAGGATTGTGTCCCCCACACACTATTAACAGTAGGCATCCTTGGCTTTCAAAGTTTTTTTTCCATTCACAGTGCCCAAGGCACTGTGGTTCCAGCTAGAACCACATTGGGGCCAACCTATTAAAGCCATCCTCGTGCTTTCCATCCTGCAATTTTTTTGTCTTTCAGTGTCCCCCTCTGTTATTTTACCAAATTATTCCAGAAACCAAGGGAACAAAGCACACATTACAAGATGGCCTTCAAGTCTTATCTCTGGTGTGTCTGCTCCTGCCTTTACTCACTCATCTGGTTTCTTCTTGTGACCAGCATGTACCTGGCCTTATATATTCCCAGATCCTGCTCTACTCAACCAATCAACATTGACCAACAGCTCTACTCAGCCAATCAACACTGGCCACCTGTCAGGCTTAAGCCTATTAGACACTGGCCAATGATATTAAATGGAACGGCCCAAAATGGAACCATCCCTTTCTGATCTTTTGGGTTCCTCTGCCCGATTATACTGTAAGCTCAGAGAGTCAAGCTGATAATGCTGGCAGCCTTCCTAGCTATACCTTAACAACAGTTACACTTCCACAGCAACTGGAATCCTTTTACCCTTTGGCAGGTTATCAGCAGGGGGCCGCCCTGTGGTGATATGATTTTTTTAGCAGTTAACAGAGGCTCTGTATCAAAACCTTTACCTCATAAACCTTCTTTCTCTGAATCAGTGTTGCCTGGATTGAATTTGAGGCAATTTTCATGCAAAGCTTGAGCTTCACCAATCTGCAATAGCCTCTCGGAACTACGGTTACAGAGGACTTCATTTTTTGCTTCTGGCAATTTCAGTTTATAGGCAGCCAGAACAGAGAGATGGTATCTTAGCTAACTTCTGTTGATACACTTATCTTTCACAAATACTTGACAAATTTATTTTAAATGTGATTGTACCTTGGTCACAGTGCAACCCTAACACACAGCGGAATATGTTTCTCACAGTACAATCCTATACTTATCTACTCAGAAGTAAGTACTATTGTGTTCAATGGGGCTTACTCCCAGGAAAGTGTGCATAGGATTGCAGCCTCAGTAAACCTACACAGGACTGCACTATAAGCAAATGGTATAAGTGAGCCTTGCACAGGATGAAAAACTCTCCCTTAAGTTTGATCCATATTTATTTCTATAGTACTGAGTTTGTACTACAGAGAAAAGCAAGCCTCCAATCCAGTGTTTCCCAAACTCTGGTTTGGGACCACAAAGTGGGCCGCAAGCCAATTTCAATGGGTCACTTAAAACTAGGGCAGCCATTTTTGAAAATATGGGAAGATGGGACACTGGAAAGGAGAGGGCTGTGTGGTTATTTTGCCGGTGTCTAGGTGTTGGCTTTTTCTTTCCGATTCCCTTTGCTATTGGAAAATGGCTGAGAAATAACCCAACTTATTGCTGCATTCTCAGGAACGCGGCAGGCTCTGGCATCACAATGACGGCACTTCTGGGCATGATGTCAATTCTGGTGGGCCCCAGACAGACTGTCATTCTAAAAAGTGGGTCCAGGTACTAAAAGGTTTGAGAACCACAGCTTTAGTCATTATTATCCAAAACCACGCACAGATATTTGTACTGTACCACATTGCTGGCTACGTTCTGCCCTTAAACAGCCTCTTCCTGAACGGAAAACATTCTATGTACCCATGATGCTCCCTGCTGTTTTTCTCGGCACCTTTCCTGCTCGACTGGATTTGTTTTGAGATGAGGTCGCCAGAGCTGCATATCGTCCCTCGGCAGTGGGCAGAACGTCACTAATCTCGAGCATCAGAAATCCTTTCAGTGACACAACAGGCAACTGTGAGAGCGCCAGGAGCAAGCCGATGGGTGCCTAAATCAATCACCAAGTCCAAGTGGGAGAGAGAGAAACGCTGAGAGGAGGGAGAGCAGCCTGCACACTAAAACTCACACAATGCATATTTCATTGCTCTGAGAGAAAGTTTCATCCCTCAGGTCATCAATTAATTATTCAAATATTGCCTTAAAATCTCTCTGTTCACTTTAGCCCATGAACAACACTAAACACTGCTCTCACCTTCTCATCCCTGCACCAATTTTCAGCCTGCATCTCCCTGAGGCTGAAGTTGTAATATTTGCTGCTGCCGACTTTACAAAAATGATGCCACAGGAGACTGATAGATAGAACCAACAAACTTTACTTCACACTGTGAAACTCTTACTAAAACAACCAGTCTCAAAATGGCTGCCGCCTCAGGTTGGTTCTCTGCTGGTGTTCATATGTTCTGTCTCCCTCCATGCACCCACTCATGGAACACTTTGGTTCCTTCACCACTCCTTTTAAAAAGACAAAGAAAATAGGGCAGGAGGCGTGGACTGATGGCTGAGCTGCTGGTACTGCCGAAAGCTAAGCAGGATAATCTTTGGTCTTGTTTGGGATGGGAGATGGAATGCCAGGCTGTGACAAGCTGCCGTACCTGTCGTGGCAGAACGGAGTCGCTGTGGAGCTGGTGTGGGAAGCTGTGAGAAGTTCCAGCCGGCAAAAGAACAGATTACAACCAGTGATGTCATGCAGGGGGAACGCGGGGGAACTCAGTTCCACTAGTTAAAATTAGATCTGACTCCGCCCACTTCACTCTCCCTCCTCCCCCCTCCCCTCTGCAAAAAGCTTTTCTTCTTGGTTGGCCTCACTTGGTTGGCCCTCACTCAGAGGGTTAAAGGGAGCAACTCCGGATTTCTAGGAGGGCGAAGGCAGTGACATCATTCAGAGGGAACGGACCAGAACGGGCGTTCCGGATCCTAATGGGCTCCGTGGCTGGTTCCGGGTTCCCGACAATGCCAATCAAAAGTGAGTTCCTGATCCTAAATCATTTGAATGACACCACTGATTACAACCTTGAGGTTGTCCAAGCTTGACTTATGATTGCCTGCTGAAGCTTGATGGCATGCAGCCAGAGGAGAGAACTACATTGTCAAGGTTATATTTGGGACTTGAGGCTTCAGTGAATCACAGAATATTGTATATTTGTAAACAAAAAAACCATTGAAAAATTGTGGTTTAGTCTAGTCTGCCCGTGTAAGCCTCCTTGGCCATTTGCTTTGGCCTGGGAAAAGTGGGATATACAGTAAATTCTTCAAATAAATAAATAGTAAAATGTTCCATTAGGTTTTCTTATCATCCTGTCTCTGTACGCAATCACAGACATCACAACCTTTCTAGACTCTCATGGGCTGTTGGGTAGTTGTCTTTGCTTTGGAAGCATATACAAGAGGTTAACCTTTCTGCAATGACAAAACAGCACTTAACCCTGGCAAGTGACACTCCAGGTTTCTGCCTCTGCATAGTGCTGAAATCTGGTGGAAACTATCAGAACATTTAGTAAATATTCCACTGGAGCACTAGTCACGCTCTAGTATACAGCATTTTCAGATCTGTCATCACTGCATGTGTTTTTGTCTCTTTGTCATTGAATAGAAATGACAGAAGCAGAAAAATCAAATAAGAAATGCGGACAATATAGTTTGGATTATCTGAAGTATGGATTTGTACCAGCACCAAGAAATCAGTGGCTGCCAATGTACCTAATATGTGAAAAGGTCTTTTCTAATGAGGCAATGAAGCCTTCCAGATGGATTGAACGTTTGAAGAAGACGAATCCTGACACGGCAGATAAGAACTTAACTTTTATTCAATCACTTTGTGACAAATTTCAAACATGGCCAACACTGTCACGTATGTTTTGCAGTGCTTCACGACAAAGCAACTGATGATTTTGTACGCAACATACCACGTTTCATGGTTGACTGCCAGGTCAGAAGTGAAGAACTCATCCTACCAGGAGTTACAGCCCAAACTAACCTAAATCCCCATGGGTAGCAGCAGCACAGGGGCCAGCTAAGCGGCATCCCACAGAGGATTCTTGGCTGCTGGAGGTCTCCTCAGGGTAAGGAAACATTTCTCCCCTTTTCCCTGGGATAAGCCCCAGAAGATACAATGGTCCAATGTGGACCTATGCCAACGATATCACTGCTGCAAGTCCACATTGATCCATGTCGGCAGTTCAGCCCGGGAAGGAACCCAGGATTCAGTGTGCACCACTGCTGCTGGACATCCTGCCCCTGGGCCCAGATCCCACCCACTCAACCTCCCCATTCCACCCTCCCCCTGCCCTGTTCAACCCCCTGCCCTCCCCCAACCCATTCCGCCCCCTGCATTGGGCTTACCTGCTCTGGCAGTTGTCCATCACTCTGCCGGTGAGCATGGAAAGACTCTAGCCTTCCCACTGGTATGTGGAGTTCCTGTTCTGCCACAAAGCGCTTCAAGGCACTTTTGTGGCAGCCAGAACTGGCAGAACACACATTCCAGTAAGTTGGATTGGGCTACCAGTAAGTTGTATTGGGCCAACTGAGCAACGCTCTGAGTACTGTTTAACATGCCATCACACAATATAAGACAATTCTTCTCAGCAATAATTCAGGGCAAAGATACACAGATGAAATGGCTGAAAATGTCGAAGATATATTATGAAGCATACTAAGAACAAAAGCATATGCATCACAGCTGGATGAGGCAGCTTTGCCAGGCAATGAATCTTTGCTTCTCACTTATATGTGCTTTTAAAAAGATGAATATTTGGACTCAAGAGTTGTTATTTGCAAGGCAACCAAAACAGATACTAAAAGGGAGTCAATATTTCATGTGTACTTGCTTGTGCAACTCATTAAGCACCATTAATGACTGGTCACTACATTGAGTGTGCTGCTTACTTAAAAAAGCAGTACTAAATACCTTTACCATTCACTGTCTCATTCACTGCCGACATCTGGTTGCAAAAACCTCAGTAATCACCTGCACAAGGCATTATATGCTGTTATTACTGCAGTGAATAAAAAAAACCCATGCCCATGCTGTCAATGATCGATTATTCTGGGAAGTCCCTGTTGAGAATGATGAAGACTTTGAAAGTTTGCTGTTTCATACTGAAGTTTGTTGGCCATCACAAGGAAATTTGGTGAGATACTTTTACGACCTCTTTGACATTGTTGAGAAGTTTTTTGAGGACATGGATGTTCAGTGATGAACTCAAAGCAATCAAGCATGACATTGCTTATTTATAAGAACTATTTGCAAAGTCCAATGAAATGAATTTGCAGCCGCAAGGGAATAAGGTCAATCTTTTTAAGGCCAAATCTGTCACCTCTACATTTCCTTCAAAGTTAATGCTATTTGAGAACAATATAGGCCATTTAAACTCTACCAATTTCCAAGCCTCTCTGAGCTAAAAGGGAAAGGTGGGATACAAGATGATGATCTGCATGTGTTTTATGACCATTTGGCAATGCTGCATGAAGATACATCTGAGCGATTTGAGGATCTTCTTTCAATGGAAATTCCAGACTGAATCAAATGATCATGATAAATCATTTTTTGATACTGAGGAAGTTGGGGTAGTGAAGATTTTGGCAAATTCAGCAAAACTTCCAGGCAATTAACAATAAGGTACTGATACAGAGCCTCTATTGACTGCTTAGAAGTCTACTGCCACAGTGCAGCCCCCTGCTGGTAACCTGCCAAATCAAAATACAGAATTGGCATAGCTGCGATGGATAGGATTACAGCTGGACCATATCTTCACATGCTTGCCCTTGACTACATGCGGCCATTTCAACATCAGCAATAATGTGAGTGATAATTTAAGATGAGACAACTTTCCCTCACTAGCATGAGCTAGAAGAAGAGAAAAGAGAAAATAACTAACTGAAACGCCTGCTTCTGCTAGTTAATAAAATGCCAATGTATTATTCAAGAGAGCGTCTATATTTTATGGCTGCTGCGCAGAGGGAGCCGTCAGCTTGCTTCTGGCATTTTGGTAGCACAAGACACATTGAACAGCTCCTTCCCACCCTCTGAGCATTGCAGACATGCATCCAGGCAAACATGCACAGATGCAAGCAAACACACACAGGTAATGAATGTTGTTGTCAGACACCTTTGGAAGCAAGAGAGGAGAGAGCAAGTGGCTGCAATAAATTGGCCCTGTCCCCAAATGATATCTGGTCTCCAGTACCTGTTTTCTTGCTGCCAACCCAGTTTTCATGTTATTTTGCCCTACTATTACCCCAGTCCAGCCCAGCGCTCCGCCATGACCGACATCACACCTACATAAGAGGAGTCCTGTTGGATCAGGCACATGGCACAAGGCCCAAGTAGTCAAGCATCCTAATTCTCACAATGACCAACCAGATGCCTCTGGGAAGTCCACAAGCAGTCTCCTGCCTTTGCTTCCTTTCCTGCAACTGGAATTCAGATTATACTGCAACTTCCCTAAGCTGTTTGCCAACACTACAATGTATAGATTTTTAGGAATTAGCCAGCATGTATGGTCTAAGGCTGCAATCCTATAGTCACCTTTCTGGGAGTAAATCCCACTGAATACAATGCGAATGTGAATTCTGAGTAGACACGCATAGGATTGTGCTGTTACTGGCATTCCAATGGATGGAGCAAAATGCTTTGCAGGAGCCTGAGCTCCTGTGTAACGCAGCCCCCCCCCCCTCACCTCCAGAGATGTTCCTGGCTTGGAGAACTGGCTGGTAGGCTTTGCTCTCCGAGTCACAAATGGCTCTGAAGGGGAGTCACGAAGGGGAGGGACTGGGTTACACAGGAGCTCAGGCTCCTGCAACAGTTAGCATTCCTTCCCCTCCCCAACCCGGTAGGAATGCATCTAAGCACTGTTGTTTTAAGAAAGCTGTTTAAAGCAAAGACTGCATAATATGGAGAAGTTTGCTGGGGGGGGGGGGGTTAGTGTTGAAGGAACACCACAAGGAACACCATTTTGCACCAAGATACCAGGAGTTAGAAAAATTCAGTCTAGTGACAAAGGCTACTGCTCACTAACAAATGTTTCCACAGTCATGTTGAATGTGGTCAGTGTGTATCATCTCCATCCTGTCTTTGACTGATATGAAGCACTTCCACATTCAAGCATGGCTGGGCATTAAGCACTCAGCACAAAAGCTTAATTAATGGACCACAAAGTGCCTAAATTAAGGCACCAGTTCATGACTGAAAAATCACATTTCTACCTGAGCAATGTCTCTGTCAAAGATTTCAGTCTAACCAAAGATGAGCAAAGCTCACTCAACAGATACTTAATAATCCACTAATCATGAAATGAGCCACAAAAGATGAAGTGAAATGGGTGGAAAGTTTGGGTGGCAGCCATCAACATCTAAATCCATGGGTGTGCTCCCAAGGCAAACGTCCTGGACGCTACACTTCCCTTTTCTTCCTGTTCTTCAGCAGAATGAGTTAGCCTGGCTACAATCAGCTCCTCTAAAGAAAAGACGGTTCACAAATCTGTCAGAAACAATGCTTTCAAAACATCAATCGCTGTTATCTCCACTTCTGCATTTTCTAAACTGCAAATTCACAAATTGCTGCTCTAGTGTTGGAATATCCAAAGTTTTGAGTTCAAGGGCCGTATCATATATTTCACACATTTTCTCAGACTAAAAAGAAAAATTATATAGGGCGGAGGCAAGTGACACACAGCACACTGTCTCTGGCCAATCCATTACAAAACCCAGTTTGTTGTTATTTTTTTGCACATGTGCAAAAATGATGCCATTTCCTCAGTACAATTGTTTCATGGCAATGTTGAAAAGACAACATGTAGAAACTCAATTTGTTTTATTGGCAGGGGTGAGGTTAATATTGAATAATTATATTTTGAGCGTCTTAAAGCATATCTATTCTCCCCTCTCCTTAAAAATTGCTTTCTTTTAAAACTCTTCAGCTTCTGTAAGTTTTGATGATAAATGCATGTCCATCAGTTGTTGACTACAACAAAAAAATGTGCAAAGACCCTATGGGGAGAGGAAAAAAAAAACATTACAGGCCCAACCATTGCAAAGCAATACAAAGCAAACATCCACTGAAGATGCATAATGCCTCATACACCATATTTTTCAATGGATGCAGTTCATGGATTCTGTGGCAGGCTGCTGAGCATTGCGTAAAAAAGTGCTGAGGCATATGCATGTGTGAAATGGCTCTCACAAACCACAGATATGTAGATGACGGATGGATACTGGTGAGATGTGTCTATGACAGGTGGGGGAATGAAGGGAGCCTTGGTTCATTAAGGGATGGATAATAAAGTTGAAATATGATCAGAATCGCACTCCTTTGTTGACTTGATACTTTGCTTACACTATATACTTTGCATATAGTACACTGTTAAACCAATAAAATGTTAATGGAAAAACAGTGAAGCAAAGTCAATACTGAGTAATTCCAGCTTTCAAAACCCCTGTCATCCTTATGTTCTGAATGGACCGATGGACCTTGTGAATCCTTTGTGTTCCCTTGACTTCAAACAGACCTTCAACCTGCCCATGCCTCTCAAAGGCTGCAATTGATTGTCCAGATCAAGCGTGATCTCGAGCATTGACCATTGACCACTGAAAGTCTTGGACTAATGAAATTTTTCTTCTTCTTTCTGTCTATAGTGATTAATAATTAAATGGGAAGCTTCACCATTAAACAATATCTTTTATTTTCTTCCCATTTTTGCAGTTAAAAGAAGTCCCTCTTTTTATACAAACTGATGAAGACATGCCTTACTCCAGGTTTCTCCAACTGTGAGTCAGGACCCACTTGGTGGGCCAAGACCTGATGTCAAATGGGTTACGGAAGCCGGGAGCAGCCATCTTGGAAGCTGCAGACTTACTCTTTTGTGAGTGTTAACAGTTTGAATTTTCAAGTGAGGGTTTTTTAAAATTTTTGTTTTTTAGTGTTTTACATCATATTTTGTCCTAATCCTGCTTTCTGTCAGGGATTTTTCATACTTGTGCAATTGCTGCAGTCCAAGAATGCCAGTTTGCATTACAGGAGTGCTATTTTACCAACCCCTGGCCCTGCCTTTAGAATTAATAGGAGCGAAGTGAAGCCAGGGGGCGGGCTTAGTGGCCATGTTGGTATACTCAAAACAATCCTGATTCCAAGCATTTCAGATTGCTTTACGCGTAGTGTTTAGGATTTAATAGTTTACTCCTGAAATAAAAACTCACAAAAATAACAACGTGTGATCGTGGAGAAACATCATTGGTAACCTTATTATGATTTAATATGCAATTACAAGGTTTAATTCCGCATAATTATATTACTGAACATACCTGACGAAATGCTACTTGCTGTCTATTTAAACTCGGATTGCACTGTTTTGACAGACTTATTTTTTGAAATCTACACAAGCAAAAATAAAACGGCCATGCCCCATAAAAAGAATGTCTGTTAATGTTCAGAATTTCATAAGTATTACAGTAGGAAAATTACATTAAAATCTCTTCCTGACACAAGTAGTTGTCAATATGAGAGGAATTTTTTTTTACTTCTAGACTAAGAAGAGTATTTTTGAAAACTTCTACACTCACCCCCCCCCCAAAAAACAAATTCTGTTAATGTCCAGAAGTTCGAAAATATTACCGTAGGAAATGGAAGGTGGGGAAAAAAGTGTAAACGGGAAGGGGGGAAAACGGAGGGGGGGAAATATTTTTTTTCTTACCTTCTACACCATTAACAGAAAATGGGTGTCAGAAAATGGTGAATAAGACTGCTAGGAACAACAAGGAATTACACAGCTTCAAAAAAAAAGGCACTCACTGTTTCAATTAACAGTCGTTTTATTGAACCGATGTAATGTGAATAAGTGAATCTTTCCGTGGAAATTAAATCCCATTTTTCATTCAGCGATTCGCACACCCGTATGCAGAACACGTAGGCATGCTTAAAGAGGTTAAGATTAACTTTTACACGCGTGCAGGGAGATTTTTATTTGAGAATCCGCGGCAATCCTCCTTGGCGGGAAAGATCTGCGTCAGCCATATTGTTAGACCAGACCCATGCGTCAGCCATATTGTTAGACCAGACCATGGCTTCAAGAATATGACATCATGCCTTCTCCAGTGTATAAAAGCCCCTTGTATTTTACTATGTCACAATGACGGCACTTCCTGCTTGATGATGTCACTTCTGGCTATGACATCACTTCCAGTGGGTCCCGGCACAAGTGCCATTCTAAAAAGTGGGTCCTGGTGCAAAAGGTTTGAGAGACACTGCCTTACTCAAACGGTAACAACTGCCCCATTAAACTGATTTGATTAACCTAATCACAGTAATCATTCACTATTAGATAAACCAATTCTGATAGGTCTGTTTCAGGAGGCACCAGCTGCTCCTTTCTCCCTTTCTCCCCTGCGCCTCCCTCTTTTTCATCTGCTCACCCCTTCTGCATCTGACCGTCTGCATCGAGGAGACGGCCACCAGGGCTGAGCCTACCATGCAAGGAACCGTGTCAACTGAGTAATTAAATCATTTCTGTAATTACTCTATAAGCTTATATAAATAATTTAGACCTCCACATTCTCTCCCCAGAAATCACAAAGGAAAGTGAACACAAATAGACAAATGTGAAGAGAGGCACCAGAGGGAAAGGAAGCAGAACACTTTGCACTTATAGGGCAGAAGGTTGTCCCAAATGGGATTGCTGCCAAAGCCACCCCTAACTAGCTGCTGCCGCTGCCTTCACCAGGGCACGTGTGCTGGTGTGTGAGTGTGGGGGCCCCTGCCCCCCAAAGCCCCATACCCTCTCACCACACTCCATCCTCACATGGGGCTTAAGAGATACAGGGAGCTGGCCTGATCCAGCGAGGCTGTTTTAGGGTCTTATCAACCCCAGGCGGGATCATGTCTCTTTAAACTTTAAATGTTGCATGAGGGCAGAACACTTCACTGCCCGCTCTCCTTGCTCTAGGCTCTCCTTGCTCTCTAGTGAGGAAAGGGGATAGCAAAGTGCTCCTTCCTTGCACACTGTTTTAACATTTAAAGCAGTGGTTCTCAAACTTTTTAGCACCGGGACCCACTTTTTAAAATGACAGTCTGCCCGGGACCCACTAGAAATGATGTCATGCCCGGAAGTGCCGTCATTGTGATGCCAGAGCCTGCTGCTTTCCTGAGAATGCAGCAATGTTGGGTTCTTTCTCTGCCTTTTTCCAATAGCAAACTGAATCATAAGGGAAAAAAGCATATTTACAACCTTGGCACAAGCAAAACAACCACACAGCCCTCCCCTTTCCCAGCATCCCATCTTCCCATATGTTCAATATGGCTGCTATAGGTGCCTGAAATTGGCTCTAGACCCACTGGTGGGACCTGGCCCACAGTTTGGGAACCACTGGTTTAAAGGAATGTGGTCCCTTTAAACTTGAAACCAAATATGAGGATGGAAGGAAGGGGATGATCCAATTCCTACCTGCTTTTCGCAAGTGAGAAGCAGATCAGAGCAGATCAATGCGGTTCTGCAGTGGGCTGGAGGGGGGCAGAGTCAGGGGGAAGAGATAGCAGACAGCAAGAGGCAGGGGGTGAAACAGAGAGAACAAGACAAAGGAAAAACCAGAATCAAGATGTAAAGGGAACCAGGAGTACCATTTGAACACGCACACGACTGCCACCTGGCAATGCTAATAATTTGGCAGGAATTCCACCCTCTACTCCGCCAAGCCAACAGCATCCAGCTCTGAAATCCTAATTCTGCTCTTGCTGCTAAATGCCACAGAGATGAGAGTCATCCTTGCACAGAAGGAGCGCTCCAGAACAAGAGAGTGGTGGAGAACGTAGCTGAGCACAACAAGCGCCACACCAGATGGGTGCAGCCGCTCATACCTGCTTCCTGTCCAATTCTCTTTTTCCCTATCCCAGGCTAAGATCAGTGGTTAGGAGGTGAATAGAACACTTGGCCCTGCCAGTGACCTGTGATTTGCTGTTTTTTATCATGTCTTTCCTCCAAGGAGCTCAAGGAATGGGCTTGATTCTTCCCGGGCCCATCTAATCATTGCAAGGACCCCATGGGTTAGGTGGGTTAGGGTCACAGAGAGTGACTGGCCCACGAGGATCACCCAGTGAGGGTCACGGTCAAGTGGGGATTGAAACCTGCCCCCCGCCTTCGAGGCCAGCATCTGTAACCATTGCATCACACTATGGTCACCTAGTCTCAAGACAACTAAATGTATCCAAACGTTTGATGTGTGTTTGGCTGTGCACTGCCGAAGGGGCAGTCGTGGCATTTCCTGGGGTGATGATCTCCGGAAGGGAGACCCCATAAGTTGGCCCTTCTCCCAGTATGCTTAGGTGGATATCCCCTTTCCTCCTTCCTCTTGCTCTCCTCTTGCCATCCAATTCTTTCTGAAACGGCAGTTTATTATTAGCATCCAGAACCTTGCACAACGATGGCTAGGAGCAATCAACGCGGCACAGCAAGGAACAAGAACCGTGTCTCCCTTTTTTCGTAAACTGCCTCTCAGGTCTTACTCCTAACGACACTTTTTTTCCCCTTTGATCACACCAGATCCTCTTTACGGTCAGCACGCCCTTCCCACATGCTTCTGCATCTAGTTCCTGCTCTTCCTGTAGTTTGTGCTTCCCACCCGCCCCGGCTGTGGCCCCCTTAGCCCCTGCGATGCAGTCTCACGTGCACTGGCCACTCCCCCTCGGGGTCAGCCTTGAGTCCCACCTCAGATTTCTGACGACTATTTTGCAGAATTCTGCAATAGCAAATACGTTTCAACAGCTGGACTAAATTTTGCTCTCGCCCCCTTCTTGCCGGTGTTTTTAGCACATCCCAACCATTTAACCCTCCTAGGACGCAATCCTAACCGGAGTAAGAGCAATGCAGCTCCAAAATAAGGAAACAAATATTCCCTTACCTTGAAGAGGCCTCCCTGCCTGCCCCCCCCCGCAACTGCAGGATGCAGCATGTGCCCCATTGGCACAGCTGTGAGTGCTGGAAAATTGGTTAGGACTGTGCCGCTAAGGAACCGTCCAGCCTTCACAGCCCAGTCCTATCCCCCACATTGTCTGTTGATGGGGCAACAAGAAGACCAACCAGAGATAAATACAGTATATATATTTGCTTACCACTGGGTAGGCCTTCTGGGCACGTATGGGTCTCCTTGTTCCATGCCAGCTACGTAGCTGGTGTAAGTCTGAGAGAAAGAGGGGGGGCAAGCTGGAAAAGCTTGGATCCTGGCAGAAGTCGCTGCCAGTGGGATCTATCCGCTCCCTCCCTCCCTGACCCTGCTCTCTCTCCTCCCCAACCACAACACACCCCCACCACCACTGGCTGATTGGCACAGCCCTGTCTCCAATAGTGTTCCTAGATGAGGGCAAACACTTAATTTTGCCAGAGCCTGAGCACCTGTGTAAAGCAGCCCCTCATCTTCAGAACCATTCACAGCTGCGAGAGCAAAGCAAGCTAGCTTTCTAAGCCACAAATGGCTTTGATGGGAGGGGGCCGCTTTACACAGGAGCTCAGTCTCCAGCAAAACTTCGCATTTTGTCCTCTCCTTCCAAGAGTGCTGCTGGGGGCTCCACGGCAGCAGCCATGCAAAGCTGTCCATGCTTTGCATTGGCAGGTCCAAGTGGCTCGTGCCATTGTTGGGCCTTTGCCACCTGAAGTTCCGCTGTCGTAGAAGGCCCATAGGATTGGGCCATCGGTTAAATCTCATTCAATCAGCTCTCCATTAATTTAGTTGAGGTAATCTCATCTCCCACAGAAATCCACTGATTAGTGACTTATACAATGAATTATCCATGGACAGAGTGGCTAAATTGATAGGAGGGAGTCAGTGCTGAACAATGTGTTTTATAGCCGGATCCCACTAATCATGTTTAAACAAATATAATTCTCACTCAGTTAAACAGTACTGCACTTCTGTTAATACATTTCATTCATGTTTAAAATAAAAAAAATAAAACTTTAAAAAATGTTCTGCCATTATCCACATACAGGCATGCCCTGATATCTGTTGGGGTTCCATTCCAGACACCACCATCACCACCCCCTGTGAATACCTGAAACTGGGGATACTGGGAACGCCTTTTTAAAGATAGGGGGACATCAGTGGCTTTGCTGCAACAAGGTATAAAAAGGGGATTTGTTTCACGTTCCAAAGTTTCATGTATCTTTGAAATCTTTGTTTCAAAGATAGGGCAGATGCTAGATTATTGGATTTTATATGCTTAAAATACAGGACAAAATTATATTATAGCAGATCAGGGTATCTTAAATGCAACAGTGCAGCAATTATTTATAATAATGACTTAAGTAATTTACATAATTACATAATTAAAAACGCTAACATAATAAAGAAACTGTAGCTGATATACTACAATATCTTGAGGTTATGTTGGCTTATCCAAGGGATCCCCAATTGTGTTTTTCCTTAAGGGATTCTGTCTAAAGTGCTCAAAGTTGGTCAGGTGCATCATCTTAATTCTAGACCCATCGAATAAAATATTTCAAAAAATATTTCTAACCAAATATGCTGAGGATTGCATTATACATTCTACACACATACATCTAACACATTCAAGAAATCATACCATACAGCCCTTCAGAATGCATGGGAACAATGATTGAATGCTCTCCCAAGTCCCAAACTCCCTGCCTGAACAAAGTCAAGGCAAAGTGTTTTAGCCTTCCACGCGATGTGTTTGGTTTCTCTGTGCAAGGAGGGCTTTTTTACATGGGGAAGGGCATCCAGTCATGTGATCCCTACTGCCTGCATTTAGAAGCGTTGCTGCCTTTCCTTTGTTCCTGGTAGACTATCTAAACAAGTCTCCACAAACCCACATTGCTGGCAAGCTTGTGAAAGAAGTTTGAAAAAAGCAATCATACTATTTGCCACTGAGCCACAGCAGATCGTTCAGGTGACTTGTTCCAACCAAGCAGATGGAAGATCAGAACACACTGGAAGGATGATAAACCCCTTGGTTTTAATCTTGCAAATTTGCCTAAGTTGTGCATTTCTTTCGCAGAAATTGGGCTAGTACATATCATTATCATAGCAAGGTACTTTTAATCTCTCTAGTAGCTCCCATTTCCAGGTGATGTTTATTTAATCTCCCCAATTTCTACAATCCCTTCCTTCCAAATAAGAGAAACAAACCGCAAGAAATTGACCAGAAAGAACTGTCATGCCTAAGGCAGGGTCTGACTCACAGCCCAAGCCTAACCTCTGCTGGAATAGAGAGGCCAGCTGGCCTGCTCAATATGCAACGCTGGATTGGGGCTGCATGCAGCACAACTCAAGAGTAAGGGGAATTCATTCCCCTTGCCCTGAGTAACGCCCCAGCGGTCCCAATCGGGCTACTCAAAGCTGCACCAGCGCACAATGCTCCTAGGCACAATGAACTAGGATGGCGCCCCCAGTGATCCATCTAGCACTGGACAGTAGTCTTCCAGATCTCAGCCAAGGCCATTCCTGGTATTGCCATACCTGGTCCTTTTCCCACTTGAAATGCCAGAGGGTGAACCTGGACACTTCCACCTGCACCGCAGTACCACTTAGCTGAGGCCGAGGCACGTCTGGAAAATCTCCGGAAGCAGGGTCAGTCAACTTCACACGCCCAGTTTGCAATTTCATTCTGAAGCTCCTTTGGAGCAGGGAAAGTGTTGAATGCAATTAATTTAGATGTTTAGGGTTGCAATAAAGGTCTGCCTGTTCCAGAACGAAGAAACTAATCTTCTTGACCAGCTGCGAATGGTGCAAATTGATGTATAAGTATGTGTGGGGGAAACACACGTTTTCAAAATGTGTTACACTGCTGATTATAAGTCACAACAGAACAGATCGTAAAGACTTAATAATTGTCTCTTTAGCCAGAAATCTGTGATCTGAGGCTTTCCCAGATACCTTTGGGTGAGTAACCTAAGCTTGAAAGGTATGTCTGAGAGGTGCAGTGTAGCAAACAACAATCTGAATCAAGACTCATGAAGAGTAACAGCCCAATCCTAAACTGTCCTGCACCCAGGGGAGCAGTGGCGCCAAAATGTGCTCCTAGGAGTGTCCTCAGGGGAAGGAGGCATTCGCCCCCTTACCCCAAGTAAACCCACATAATGGGTCTGCTCAAGTCTGCACCAGCTATTTGGCCGGTGCAGACTCGAGAAGCTTCGTGTCAGGCTGCCCAGCCCAAAGCAGGACATCGGATCTGGCAGTGGAAGCCACCACTGGTCCCGTGCCACCCCCCCCCCGGCCCGATCCTCCCCTCCCCCGCCCAGTTCCACCCCTCTCCGCTTCCCCCCTGCCCTGAATACACTTATCACTGGCCAGTGCTGCTGGAGTACCGGCCAGCCTCCTCCCTGGTGCTGAGGCCCAGGACTGACTGGCCCAGCGCCGGGACTCCCTCCTCCCGGGTGCGGGACAGGTGTCGTACAGCACATTCGTGACACTTTAGCTGGCGGTACATGCACACTGCTGGCATTAAGGGCTTCCGGATTGGACCCTAAGCCACCAGAAGAGGCATGGGCCAAGTGCTGCAAGACAGGGGAGCTAAAAATGCAGCCTCTGGAGGGCGCAATCCTAACCTGGAGTTAGGCCAGTTTGGCTGGCACAAGGGACACCGTAAAGTAAGTTTGGACCACTCTCTGAGTCAGAGAGGCCAGCACAGACGTACGCCATCCTCCCTGACTCCGAGAGTGGTCCAAATCCGCTTTACGGTGGCCCTTTGTGGTGGCCAAACTTTGCTGGCCTAACTCCAAGTTAGGACTGTGCCCTGAATCAGGTATGCCCAGTTCAAGTTGATAGATAGATAGATAGATAGATAGATAGATAGATAGATAGATAGATAGATAGATAGATAGATAGATAGATAGATAGATAGA
>JAJKFI010000095.1:4163654-4175355 GCA_029204185.1 Lerista edwardsae
AGATAGATAGATAGATAGATAGATAGATAGATAGATAGATAGATAGAAATTTATTTGTCATTGTACTCACAGTATGAGAACAACGAAATGAGGTGCTCTTCACATCTTACACTGGACAACACCAAATAACATATACAAATAACATTTAAAAACAACATTAAAAAATATAGATATAAGTACCATACAGTATACATTATTAAGACCACCAGATTCAAACCCCTGCATTTAGCCTGATCACAGCACTTGGGTAAAAACTATGTTTAAACCTACTTGACCTAGCTTTCAACACTCTGTATCTTCTTCCCGACAGTAGAATCTCAAACATCGAGTGACCCGGATGTGAGGAATCTCTCAAGATTTTTTGTATCTTCCTACTACATCCCATGTTATACAAATCCTCCAGTGAGCTTGGCTAGCCCTTTTGAGCTTGCCAAGCTCAAACTGGGGCCTCAGCTCCACAGACCCGCCATTCAGTTTGGTTCTCCACTGGAACCCCACAGAGATGCTGGGAAGACAAGGCTAAGTGCAGCCTCAGCTGGCTCTCAGTCAGGCGAGGGAGAGGTGGATTCTGGCGGCTCTTGTTCCTGAGCTTCTTGGCTGATGAGTTTCGTTTCCAGCCCTGTGAGTGGTTGTGGGTCTGAGTCCAGCACCAGTCCGGCTGCCCTTTCCTCCTTGGGCTCCCAGTCGGAGTTGCTGCTTGAGGCAGTGGCCCTGACTGAATGGCGCACTCTGTGGCAGAGTTCTCTCACGTTCTGAAGATATTAAGCATCCGGTAGAGTTCATTCAGATCCTTAGAAGAACTCAGAGTTGGAGAAAGATACTAGCAGCTCCTTCATAAATATGTTAGAACTTTAAGTGGGGGATGTCGGAGTGCTTTTTCTGGCTTCTTATCACCCATTGTGAAGTTGAAAGTGATTTCCTCTAAGTCTTCGCTAAGCAGAAGTCCTGGGGTTACCACTAATGCCTCCATTTACAGCATTAAAGAAGGATGGCCCAATCCTGAGCTGCCTGGGCACCGCAGGCCAGGCAGTCACTGGAGGCACCTCGGGAGAAGGGGGGGTTTGTCCCCTTCCTCTGGGTAAGGCCAGAGACCCACCAATTGGTCTCCTCATGTTTGCGCCAGCTATATAACCGGTGCAGATACAAGGGCCCCCAATCTCATCCTGCTCCACCCCTCCCTCCGCCCAGTTCCACCTCTCTGCCCGTGCAGGGCTCACTTGTGCTCATGCAGTGGCAGCAAGAGTAAAACAAGAGAAAGGTAAACACTTGTAATCAGCTATCAACAATAATGTCGCCTACCAGGGAAATAAAGGCGAAATTGACAGTGGTTTCTCTTAAGGATGCTTTTTTGCAACCTCTGTGTTCTTGCTGTCATAAAACATTCATAGGTGTTTTACTTTGTCATTTAGGAGCACCATAGACTCATTACAGCTAAATTGAACAAAGGCATGTAAGCATTTCCCGCATAAAGCCAAAAAGGCACAGTCCAGGAAAAATTTCACCATTTAAATTCCTGCACACATCATATGCACATATGATAATGCACTGAAGATAATCAGCAAATGTTTTAATGATAAGCAGAGGGAACAATGAAGGCAAATGCTTTTTTTTTCTTGGATATATTAGGCAGGCACTGCTCATTGAGACAAACATTGTTCCCTTATGCAAAGAATTAGAAGCAAGATTAAAATACAGGCACCACGTAATGCAGATTCTAGAAAGATCAGTTCAAATTGGAACAGGTGCACCGAAGAGAACCAGACGATTACAGGCATGGAGAACTTACCTTATGAAGAGATTAAGAGACTGGGGTGTGGTGTTTTTTTTCTATAAATTATTATAGTATTCTATAAATGTATTGGGGGAAATAATTCAGTAGATGAGGTACTATTATTAAAAACAAGCTATGGGTAAAAGAATTAGGACGCAATCCTATCCAGCTTCCCAGGGCCAATGCAGCCATGCCAATCGGGGGGGGGGGTGCTGGATCCTGAGGTGAGGGGAGCAGTCATGAAGTTATGTTTTTTTCTCTCACCTTGGGACTGCATGGCAGCTGCATCAGTGCGGGAACGTTGGATAGGATTTGGCCCTTAATGACTACAGAATGGCCACAAACGCATTCTAGAGAGTGCTGCTGACTCTGTTTTTGTGGTACATCATGTTTATTTAGTTTGACAGTTGTGAGAAGACTACTATGTAAATGATCCTTCCTCTGGCCAAGGAATGAGCTAGATGACCTTTGGGCCCTTTTAACTCTATAGTTTTATGAAAATATGTTGGGTTTTTTTACCCTAATCTGTAAATAAGATTCAACGCTGCAGCATCGTTGAATATGAATTCCTGAGAAAGGCGTTCAAGACAGGTTTGGTTACTTGGTTAAAAACAAAAATCTTCATTGAACATCTTCAGAAAGGATATGTCCCTGCAACAGTGTTCATTTCTGACATTCTAAAATTAGTAGGCAGCTTAAAATCACCTTCTTTTTCTCACTAATGAATATTTTTCAGACAGCTGACTTTATAAAAGATTTCTCCCTCACAGCTTTATGAAACTCCAAAATACTTATTCTTGGTGCTCTTGGTATTTTTGGACCCTCCACCTAACCTCAGAAATTTCAGAAGTAATAATTTTGATTTAAAACAGATTACCATTAAAATAAGAGCGAGCAAATAAAGGAAACAATCCTCCTCCCTACTTTAAGCTGTGAGGTGAGGAATCCCAAGCTTCTTACAAATTCCTTGTCTGTTTGATTTAGGTATTTCAGCATTTTCAGACCATTGGCACCTTTTCCAAGGCTATAATTCAGTCATGCTACATGCGTTTAATTCTTTTGCGGCTTGATTTTGTGAGTCACTGCATGGCAAATGAGCGTGTTAAAAATGGGGCATAACAATTGCTCTAACAGCACGTCATTCCAATGGCATCTAAAGTGGCAGTAATGGCCGTTACCAGAGACGGTACAGCAACATCATGCGAAGCTGTTGAGTAGAGTCTGGACAGTGTCACAGCCCCGTCTATCCATACTACTACCAGCGCTGCTGCAACCGGGCCAAAAAAGTGAGTGCACGGTGTGTGCGTGTGCGTGTATGTGATCTGATGGCAAACTGTAAATGACGTTTCTATTTCTCTCCAAGTAAGCATCAGGTTGTCTATGGTTCTCCTCGGACATACACCACCTACAGTATTTTGGTGGCATATATTTGAGGAGGGAAAAGGGGAAGGAAGGTTTACAAACAAGGGGATAAGATCCGGCATGCACCATTGGCATAGGATCCATCCTCTCCCACTCCCTCCCTGCTCCCTGGTTCCTCCTCTCTCCATGCCCAGAAATGTTCCCACTCCCCCCACATTCCTCCCACTGCGCACCCCCATCATTGTCTTTCCTGGCACCAGTGGATGGTGTCCTCGCCACCAGCAAAACGCACACAGCCAGCAGCGACTGAGCTGGCAGCCTCACTGTGCTCGCCAGTGACATCACAAGTGCGACAACATCGCACACCATGCACCAGATCTAGCAACTTCCACCTGGATCCTGACACTCCACCAGTGGTCCCAATCCGATGGAATTGGGCCATAAGGCCATTAAAAGTACGGGTGTAACAGTCCTAACCAACACAATCCTAAGGGCACAATCCTAACCAACTTTCCAGCACTGAGATAGCCATGCCAATGGAGCATGCGCTACATCCTGCAGTGGAATACTAGTCCTTCTTGCGGAATAATACTCTTCCCTGAGGAGGCCTCCTCAAGGTAAGGAAGTGTTTGTTCCCTCATCTCAGAGCTGCATTGCCCTCACCCCAGTGCGGGCACATTGGTTAGAATTGTGCCTGGGCTCACTTCACAGTAGTTCTTCAATCCTTATTCCAAAATCAACCATACAGGTACCATTCTATTTGCCCAGTATTTGATGATAACCTTTTGTAATAGGACTGTAAGTGACAGACAGCATAGCAGGTCAGAACTACCCCACTTGCCAAGCTCAAAAAACTACTTGTTGCAAGATCCCCTTATTCCCCGTGATATATATACAGTCCGGGATTTACTTGTCCAGTGACAATCCACCCAGTCCTGTAGCAACCTGAACAGATACAGTGCAGCTTGTGGATGAAGAGGCTGTTTCCTAATGCCGATTAAGCCTCACTCTCATGGTCTGAATATGAAGAAGAAGCTACAATTTACCTTGTCTGCCATGATCATGGAAGAGCCTCCATGTATACCCAGAATGGGTGTGAGGGTCTGGGCAGAAATGAAGTCCAGGATCTGGGCAATGGCTTCCTGGTCTGTGTCATCAGCAAACACCACACCTTGAACCCTCCTGTCGGACATGATGTCACAGATGCGGGTGATGATGCTCTTCGGATCTGTCTCGTTCATGGCCACCAGTTCCACACGAGGCATGAGAGAGAGGTGATGGAAGTCATCCTTCTTGTGGGCATCTGTGATGGCGACTTCGTCAGAGGTACCCACTAAGATGACAGCAATGCCAATGCTGGGTTGGTTCTTTTGGGCCCAGGCCCCACCACCTGTGGTTGCTAAGACTGCCAGCACAAGCCAGAACTTTGAAGAACAGCACTCTGCTCTGGGCCTCATCTTCAGCTCTTGCACTCCCTGGAAAGAGACAGACAGAAGCACACTGGGTAAAGTTCAGCCACATAGCTAGAAAGCATCTTGCTGCTAAGGCACACCATTGGTCCAGTTAGCCCAATCACGTCTCTTCCTTGTGAGGAGCACTGAGCATATTGAACGCATGAAACTTTGTGCTGAATCAGACCAATGGTTTCTCTAGCCCAGGATGGTGTACTCTGACTGGCAGGTGCTCACCAACATTTTTGGCAGGTGTCTTTTGGAGATGCCAATGTTTGAGCCCAGGACCTTCTGCATGCAATGCAATGGCCGCACCACTAAGGTGTGGCCCCTTCCCCAATGGGGCATTTATTCTCATTCTAAAACTCATTCATTTGACATAGAGGTGTTGCTTTGGCTCTAGTAGTGACTGGAGAAAACATTTTACCTTGTCGTGGTTATGGGACAGCCTAAGGGGAAAAGCCCTGAATGCCACAATGCGCCATGTAAGTAGTAGCAACAGTAATGCACAGGCACTCACCGAACCAAATGCTGTCACCTATATTTTGCTGTCACTGCCCCAAATGGCTCCAACAGCAAGTGGGAGAGGGCACTTACACAGTGCATTGTGGCACCTGTAGGATTTACCCATTTTGCCCCCTCTTGCTATGCACTGGAGGTCAGAAAGGGGCTACCCGTGTAATTGTTACAGCACAGTTCCATTTCAGAATTCAACAGAGTAGCGATTGAACATGAGCATCCTACGGGGGGGTCTGTGTGAAATGAGCAGAGTGTGTTAGAATCTAACTGTGCTAGACCAGGCCCAAACCTGTTTCCACTTGCAACTAATTTTCTAAAATAATCCGACAATAAGAGAAGGTGTGGAAAAGCCAGCATTTCCCTCTCTGGTGACCCTTTGCAGTCCCTTCTCAGGCCAAGCTGAGGTATTTGTCCTCAGGATAAACATGAACTCCATACGTTTAGGTGACCACACTGCATTCTATATGGCGCTAAATGCAAAATAACCAGGATCTGAAGGATCCCTCCCAACATAGTTCAGCGCATCTCTTACAATCCTCTCAGAAGTCTCTTCTGCATGTGAGGACACTAACAGATGTCCATTTGGAAAGCTGCGTGCAAGGACTGTGGAACTCCTTCCCACAGGATGTGAGACCAGTGCCTCCCCTGCTCGAATTCTGGCTCTGGCTGAGGACTTTCAGCCCTTTCAGCTCAGCATTTGGTTTATGGTTTCTGCTTTGTAGTTGCATTCTGTGCTGCCCTTTTGGGCGGCTGCTTTTTTATGATGATGATGATGATGATGGTTTTGTGTTTTTATGCATTTAGCTGTTTTAATCAGTGTAAGCCACTTTGAGTGCCTTCCTTGTGCGAGAGGAAAGCTGCGGGATAGATATCTTTTTTTATTCCAGGCTGTACCGGTACTAATTTTCTTTAAAGGAAGACAATGACTGACAGCGGCAGGGCCACTTCTACATTACCTTTATTTTTCCCAATCCCCTTTGAGTGATCATCTTTTTGCTTGTGCGCCTGAAGACCAGCGGGCCTCCAAGCTAATGGAACTGCTGCTCTGAATCGGATCCATTCCCTGGCAGTGAGCCCTCCTCCTTTTTCTAAGGACTGGAGTGGAGGAGGAGACCTGTGGGGTCATCGGCGCAGCCCTGCGAGTGCCAAATTACTCCCCACAGGATGCTTCAGCGTGCCTCGTTTTAATAACATGGAGCTCTTTTCATCTGCAAAGCCCTTTACAAGCAGCAACTAATTAATCCTCACAGCACCTCAGTAAGGTACATGTTGCAATCATTGTCTCACCAATCTGACACCAAAGAGGTTTTGCCTGGTAGGGCCAGAGACCGTTGCTAGCCGCAAAAATGGCACCTCGGGGGTATCTCAGTAGCCATGAGGCAGCAGGAAAGATGCTGCGCCCTTTACCTGATGACTTGCCAGCTTCTGCTCCTCCTACTTCCTGGACTGAAACAGGAAAGGTGGGCAGAGTGAGTGAAGAGGAAGCCTCCCGCAACATGCCCCCCCTCTCCTCTCTTCTTTTCCAAACCAGGGAGTGGGAAGAGGAAGAGCAGCAGAGGTGGGTAGGCCACCATCACCAACACCCCGGTGGCCAATCTGCTGCCCAAGACAACCACCTCAGCCTCATGGGAGATTCAGCCCTGCAGGAACGCATTTACTTTTCACATTTTTATACCAAGGAGCTCAGGGTGGTGAACATGGTGTCCACTGGGAAGGGGGAGGGTGGGGGAGAGGGGTGGAAAAGGGCAGGGAGAGGGTGGAGTGAAAGCGGCCCCGTGGGCAGGTTGATCTGGGGAGGGGGGTGGAGTGCGGATCTGTCCATGCGGCTGCATCCTAACCCCATCCCTAGGCCAGCTGAGCCTGATCCAGCTGCTCAGATTTGTGCCGGCGATTTCACTGGCACAGATCCGAGCAGCCCCAGAGAACTGGCTGGAGCTTACCCCAGGGTAAAATATCCCCTTACCCCTAGGTGAGCTCCAGCCACCTCCCAGCCTGCGTCAGATGCAGCTTAGGCAGGCCAGCCTCCCTGTTCCAGTGTAATATAGGATTGGGCTGCCCACCTTCTAGGTGCCCCCAGGATCGCAACAGGTGGCATTCAGGGACCAGTCCTATGCATGCACTCTCGGAAGTGAGTCCCATTGGGTTCAGCGGGGCTTACTCCCTGGGCGATGTGTACAGGATTGCAGCCCTTAGTCCCTTTTGCCATTATTCTTAATTTTTACTTCTTTCTGCTCTGTCAGCAGTTAAGTGAAGAGGCTCCACTGGACACGTGTAATTTGTTGTTTTATGATCCAAATCTCCCCTCCCTACCATTACCTCACAGAGAAACAACCACTGCAATGAAAGCACGGGGGCCCTGCTGACGCTCTCTGACCAATAAAGTAACTGCCAAGGTCTTAGAGGATGAATAGCCCAACGCAACTCTGCACGCTCCTTGAGCTGTAAACAGTGCCACTAATTAATAAGCCATTTTGCTGATGCAGAGCCTTCATTGATTACTTTCTGTCTTTACTTGGAAATGTCAGAGTTTTGCTTCCAAGGGACCGTTCCGCTACCACTTGTGCAAACATCGGCCTATTACAGCGCTGTCGTTTCAGCAGTCCTGAATTCACACACGCATCCCTTGCCCATTGCCCCAAACATGGTGGTCATTTTTTGCTCAGGATCGCACATGCTGTCCTACCATTAACTAGCCAAACAAGTGCAGACATAGATCATGGCAACTTATAGGTCCAAACCTACTTATAGACTGACATGAACGTGAGTGTGCAACGCCCATAGCTTTTAACTGCTGCGGGATTTCCCTTGTTCGAACAAGCTCAAGGGAGAGCAAGGAGACTCAGAATTTGGCAAAACGAATGGCTATCAAAATGGCAAGACCCTAAATTTTAAAAGCCTAATTCGTTTTAAGTCACAGGGACAAAATAATTTAAAGCAAAGGTTTACTCGTCTCAAAGTAAGCTCTCATACCAGTTTACCACAGCCTGGAAATTAGGTGTAGGTTCCTTCCCCACACAGAGGCAGTACCTGCGCATAGAAGGATTTCTCTCCTCAGCACGCAAGCAGGCAGGCAGGGTGCAAAAGAAGCTTGCCTTGTATTCAGCCTGGCCTTTGGTCCATCTAATTCAGCATCGTCTCTGCTGACTGGCAGTTCTCCAGGAGATCAGAGAAGGGTCTTTCTGTGCCATATCTGGAGGTGCCAAACACGTTCCCTATCACTAAGCTACAACCACTCCCCAAATGAGAGAGGGACCTGAATAGAAGATCTCTGCACACTGAAAAGGATGTCCCTGAACAGGAGATTTTTGCATACAGACCCAGTGGCTGTTTCTGTTTCCAGCAGGGGGAAAATCTTAACAAGGGAATTCTATATATGCTTACGCAGAATGAAGCCCATTTGCTCAATTGGACTGAACCCCACAAAAGTGTGTGTATGCTTGCAGCCCTAATTACTTACATCCTCTCATTACTGTACTATTTTTTTATTTATAGACTAAAATAGAATATTTTGCTATTTTTTTAAAGAGGGAATCAGTAGTTAAAGCCCCATTCTGCAGGAACAGAAATGGACAAGGGGGCAATTCGGAGAAGCTAGTCAAAGGGCAATGACTGACTATTCATTAATTCTCCAGCCACGAAACAATATGAAGCAATAAAATGAGCTGAACCTACAAGTAATAAACTTTTAATTGAAGTTATCAAGGTCTTTTGCTCAACAGGATTTACTTATGGGTAAACAGTCTCGGAGAATATTGGCTGTGGAGAAGATCAGGGCTGAATAATATAGTACAGTATTACATTATGCTAGGCTAAACCTCCAGGTTAATTCCACTTCCAGCTACAATGCCTCAGCAGCACTAAATGGCTCTCATGAAAACCGATAACCTCTGCTAACTGGGCAAATCGGCACCTCTTAAAGTTGTGTGCCTCTCACATTTACCAGGGAGAGCACAACTGTCCCCTACACCTAGAGAGTGTTTTTTCCAGGGGTCATTTGCTGGTGCTTCCTCTGCATCTTTTAAAGATGGTGAGCTCTTTTGGGGACAGGGAACCATTTATTTACTTTGATATGAAAACCACTCTGTGAACTTCTTAACTGAACTGGTATTCGAAGAAGGATGCTGAAAAAGTGTGGACCTTTATAGCTGGACTAATATAAAGTCAACGTCTGGGAAGTGATGCTACATATCCTGTATGGATGTTATACATACTGATCTAATGCTATTCTAATACTAGCATCAAAGCAGTACACTGAGCTGGGGAACCTAACATTTTGCTTGGGGGATATAGATATCTACAATAGATATCTAAGAACTGGCTCAAGAGATATATTATAGGACATTGTTACTGTGCATATCCTAAAACGGATGGTTAACTTTTACTTTTACTTCCAATATCTCTATATTGTTTCTTACAGCACAATCCTATGTATGTCTACTCAAAAGAAATTCCCATTGTGTTGGATGGGGCTTGCTCCTAGGAAAGTGTGTATAGGATTGCAGCCTGTATATTTTATTTTTGGGCTGGTCTTTGACTGTAATACAGTTTTAACAATCTAATTGAACACCGGTATATAAATATTCCTGATGATCATGATTATTCTCATCATCAGATAACAGTACAGTATGGGCACTGAGAGCCCTTTGAGCTTCTGGGGGGAACCCCTCCCCTCTGTGCAAGCACCACACTCATATAAAAAATATTTTTCTTAGCACACAAAAAGACCCATTGGTTTATTTCCTGTTCAAGGCAACTGTTCACATATGTAAAAAATACACCTATTTTTCATGGCCAATTCTCACTTTGATTTTTGTAGTCAAGCACAAAGTATGCACATCCCCTGTCAAATGTGAAGGGTGCATGCACATCAAATTAGGTGTGTGGAAGCAGCATCTCAATCCTATCCTCGCCACTACTTTTGAAACTGTCAAACAATCCAGCTGAAGCAGCAAAATGGAAATCAGATTTTCGGCTTTGCTTACAAATCATACTATTTATTCTGGGTTGTATCCTAAGTAGCATAAGCGAAGCAGTGCTCAAATTACTCATCTTCTCCATCCTCTCCTCCCTAGGGAACGACCCTGAGAAGCTGCTCCTGGGGGCCAGGAGACCCTCAGGAATGTTGTGAGATGCGGCACAGAGGGCAATTGTGAGAGGAAGAAATGAAAAAGCCGGGGGGGGGGAAGCAGGAGCTTCCATGAGTGGTGTTCCATTCACAGAAATTCATCTCCACATTGTTTTGTTTGTTTTTGCAATTTTGGCTTCCCACAAAATTTATTTATTTGAAGAATTTCTACCCTGCCTTCCCCATGCCAAAGCAAAAGCCCAAGGCGGCTTACATGGGCAGGTTGGTCCACCATTTTCCAATTTTTTTTAACAAATATATAGTACAGTATTCTGTGATTCACCGAGTCCTCAGTCCTAGATGTAGTCTTCACGGTGTGGTTCTCTCCTCTGGCTGCGTGCCATCCAGCTTCAGTAGGCAATCATAAGTCAAGCTTGGACAGGTCCACAAGGTCGTCCTCTGTTCTTTTGCCGACTGACCTTCTCACACATTCCCACACTAGCTAATCCGCTCCATAATGACTCCATTCTGCCACAACAGGTACTGCAGCTTCTCACAGCCTGGCATTCCGTCTCCCATCCCAAAACAAGACCACAGATTCTCCTGCTTAGCTTCAGGCAGTACTGATAGCTCAACCATCAGTCTACATCTCCTACCCCCCCGATTCTGCATCCTACACAGTCCCCAAGGGTCTTCTTACCCCTGGAGTAGTTTTAGGTGCAGACTTCTCTAGGGTTGAGGGATGGGGAAGATATAATAAGGAAGATGAGTGTTTTTTATATTTTGGGGCTACTTAGGATACAATTCTGCATGGAGCAATTGCTTCAGTCATAGGTTCTCTTTGGGCAAAATATCTCTATCAATATACTGCGAAAGCCATGTTACAAGATGCATATTTATTATTCACTATTCCTTTTGTCACAAATTCAAGACCTCTCACTCTTAAAATGCGGTTTCCTGTGTGGCAGAAGGCAGGTTAGTTTAGCCATGCAATGAAACATTCCACAACAGCTTTGAACTTATGTCACGGGAAGAAATGAAGAATAACTTCTTCAATTGAACCTGCAGGGGAAATTCAGCTAAGTAAAATTACTGGGGCTGGAATTTGGCCAGGACACCAGGACTAACAAACCAAAATGCCATGAGAACTTTATTTAACACCGTACCTTCATAAAGGTTACTTCCAAGGCAAATATCAATAAAATTGTAAGAACAGAGCACAGAGATATTGCTGGTGTCAGGTAGCATTACTGCAAACACAGTTCTGGATTAAAGGGGCTCTTGAGCCTGGATTTTTGGATGCCACAATATGCAGGCGGCTGTCCCTATATTGAAATGTGCATCATAGCTACCAGGTGCAGCATTGAAGCACACTGACTGTGGTCATGAGGTCCCCAAAATCAGTGCAAGTGCGGAAGATATGAGTGTGCTGTCGGGACTGTTCTCTAGGCAGTAAGGAAAATAAGCATTTTCCTGTTTCTGGCAGTAATAATAATAATAATAATAATAATAATAATAATAATAATAATAATA
>JAJKFI010000095.1:4175365-4234956 GCA_029204185.1 Lerista edwardsae
TAATAATAATAATAATAATAATAATAATAATAATAATAATAATAATAATAATAATACATGTATTTATATACCGCTTTTCTTAAGATCACTAGATTTCTCTAATGACTGTAACCCAAGGCGGTTTACATAGGCAGACTTTTATTCATAAACCCGAAGGTTTTTACAATTTACAGAAATGTTCTGTCTTTCAAGAACAACACTCATGCAGATCTTTCTTTCTGGATTTAGCCTTCTTTCTTAGCCACCCGTCTGTCTTCTGCTGGCTGATGAGGCTTCCCTGCTCCCACCAGAGACGCAGCTGACTTCAGCACACTCCTCCTCCCACGAGGCAGCTGGAACTCAGCTTTTAATCAGCCGCAGTTTGCAAGGTCTGCCGCTCACAGAGACTTCCGGCAGTCCCGAGCTCACGACCTTCAGATCTTCAGCTGTTATTTTCGGGCAAACGGAGGCATTAACCCTCTCGGCTAAATCTTCTGCCCTTCCAGCATGGTTTAGCTGGTGCAAGTTGGCAATCTGCTGTCTGGAAAGTGGGGGGCACCTGGAAACAGTTGGTGGTAACATGACGATGTCACCCCCAACTGCTTCCAGGAGGTCCATTTTGGGCCATTTGGAGACAGGGTCAGGTGGGAAGGCCACAGGTAAAGCTGCTCTGCTAACCCCACTGTCCTACAGCTCATAGAGATCCCAGCTGCTGCAGCTGCAGGTGATAGGCTTGCTGCGCTGGTGCGGGGGCTCCCCAAAGCACAGGGCCCAATGTGACGACAATGGTCACATTGGCTTAAGGTCGGCCCTGCTTCCACATGATTATCCATGATTTGGGGGAGGCAAAATAACCTCTCCTTAGGGTAGTAACTGAAGGTTCTTGTGTAACTGAACCCATTAAGGTCTGAGGTTTGCGGGGGGTGGGGAGGTCAAACTTTGTGTTGATGTTTTAACAGACATCCAGAGTGCAATCCTAACCTGGAGTTAGGCTGGCAGTTTGGCCAGCAAAGTTTGGCTGACACCAGGGCCACCGTAAAGCACATTTGGACCACTCTCGGAGTCAGGGAGGATGGCGCATGTCTGTCTGCTGGCCTCTTTGACTCCGAGAATGGTCCAAACATACTTTACGGTGTCCCTTGTGCCGGCCAAACTTTGCTGGCCTATGTGCCACCCTAACTGCAGGTTAAGATTGCACCCCCAGTCCTGCAATCTGAGACAGGGCCCCACTACGTGGGCGTGTGGGTACAGGTGCAGGACAACGGATTGTGCAAGCCGACAGCAAGCGCAAAGGCTGAGAAGAATGGGGAAAGAGGGCTTGTGAATGAAATGGCAGAGTTGCTTCCAGGGAGAGGTGTATATCTCCATTTGAGAGAGAGGATCCTATCTCTTGCTCAATGGTAGAAGCATCAGCCATACCGTTTCCGAAGTCAACCCTCTGCTCTTCCATTGAAATCCTACCCTCGGAGACTCATTGCCACTGTTGCTATTTTAAGTCTATTTCTCCATCAGTAACCTGGGACTGGCTTCAAAACTGTCATTTCAAAAGAATACTGGGTTGCCCTCATCTTCTCCATTGCCTACAGACCCAGTGAGGCTGGCCTCCCCCTACTCATGGCCCCTACTCATGGCCCTGCTGCCCTGGGTTCTGCAGAAACAGAGATGCGAGCAGACAGCGCCCATCGACGTAGAGTGTAATGTTTCATTTAGAGAGAAGGCTATTCGGGGTAAGCTCCTGACATATTTTATTTGTCTGTGAAATGCCATGTTCACTTTGGGCACTGATAAGTGAAACTGATAATAATAAAGAACAACCGTTGCCTCCGTCAGGGAGAAGCCAGGGCAGCGGCAGCTCCTGACATCTCTGAGCGAGTAAACAAACTTGACACGGAGCGTGGCAAGGGCAAGAACCCTTCCGAGCAGGAATTAACATCACTCATTCCAGAGGACTTGGGAGCACTCCCCCACCAGCTGCTCCTCCGTTCTAGAAAGTGCTGGGTGGTGCAATCTAGCAAAGGATAGCCGTTCTTTAACGTTACATTCCTCCTCTCCCCCCCCCTTTTCCCTGCCTGTGTGGATGAAAGCCTGGCAGATATCCACCCATCTGAAAGGATCCGGGATTTAAGAATGTGCCATAGGAAATCTTTTATTAGGCTAGTCTTATTGGAAGGACAGCAAACTCTGACACCTGCCGAAAAAACCCAGATGGCTTGAGACTTTTAGGCTGCAATCTCAAAACCCCTTTTTGGCCGTCACAAGCCACTTGCACCTACCGAGCACTGTAAAGTAAGTTCACGCTAGCGCAAGGCCACGGGCACATGTGTTGACACTGCAGGGCCGGAGTAGGCACTCAGGATGCCACTGTAGACGGGCAGCTGTAAACAAACTTTTTTTTTCCCTTTCTGATTCTATTGGAAAATGGCTGAGAAAGAGTAGCCCAACCTATGGCTGCATTCTCAGGAAAGCAGCAGGCTCTGGTGTCACTATGACAACACTTCCGATCATGACATCAGTTCCAACTTAATGACATCACTTCCAGTGGGTCCCAGACAGATTGTCGTTCTAAAAAGTGGATCCTGGTGCTAAAACGTTTGAGAACCACTACTGCACAATTATGATGTTACCAGACAGCACCCTCAACAACTCCTTAAAACCTCGTCAGGGTTTTATAACCTCAAGCTTTTTTTCCCACTTCCACTTTGCCCCACACACAAACACACACACAGCAGCACATGCTAAGAGGAATTCATATTTGTTCATGGATAATTTAGATAGTAACAGAACCAAAGCTAATTCTTTCTTTCAAAGCCTGCCCCACGTACATAATTTACGCATAGGACAAATAGATGCTTTGAAAGCAGCAGCTTCCAGGGATTTGAAAAGAACAGCACCACTTGTGCCACCGAATTTATAAATGAAATGCTTCCATTTGATAATCTCATTTTTCCCCTGGTCACTTCAAGACTGTTCTCTGTAGCACACTCCCCCTCTAGTTATACAGGCAGTACTGACTCAAGCAGTGGGACTTCTGCCATTAGAAGATTATCCCACCTTCTAATAAAGCACACCCTTAGGAACTGTTGTGTGATGCTCAGCCTCAAATCTGCCTGGCTTTCCGTTTCAGCCCATTATATTAATTATGCTCCTGGAGATTAGACTCAACCATTCCTTTCACCGTATGCTGATTCTTATCCTCAGACACAGGACCAAACCACACAGACAGCCGTCTTTTTTGCCCAACCAGAAACGATTCCTTTTCCTAACCTTTGCTCATAAGTTCCGTTTGTTCCTTCAGATGACAAGCCAGAGAGAATTAAGGTGGGTGCCAAACCATTAAGGATGGGTTTAGTCCTGCCTGGGTTATGTGAGCTGGCACACGTACACCGACCTGCGGGAGCAAATTTAACACACACACAACAGCCATTAAGTGAGACAGCAGGTCACTGTGACACTGCCCGGGCCGGGCATATAAATATCAAGAGGCTGCCGCTTCAAAATTCCATTCTTTTCTCTGTGGCGCCTGACGGGGCCGAACTGGAAGTCCTATTCCTGCGCCAGAGCCCATGCATGCCCTTGGACAAGTATGAAGGGATGAAATGCTGCTACCGAGTGCCAGGTGGTTGGAAAGAAAGACAGTCCTCTCCCCCTCCGCTCTGCAGGACTCGCGTACACCAGCTGCCGCTCTATAAAGAAGCAAGCTGAGGATGAAGCTAGACATTCAGAGAAAGAGGAAAAGGCCACGCCGGTGTTTCTTCCTTCCCTTTACCCTAATGAGGAGTACGCAGCTTCCTGGGATACAGACGTCCACGTTACAGGCACGGTACATCCGTTGTGATGTTTTTGTGCAAGTGCGCTGGCCAGCTGCTATGACTGACAGGCATTCCGCATTCTGACTCCCAGAAAGAACTCTGGAACGGAACCCGTACGTACACCAAGGACTTTGCGTAGAACACAATGAGGGTGCAATTCTAACTCGGAGCTAGGCTGGCACAGTTAGGCCAGCAAAGTTTGGCAGGCACAAGGGACACCTTAAAGCACGTTTAGACCACTCTCAGAGTGAGTGAGGATGGCGCAGGTCTGTGTGCTGGTCTCCCTGACTCCGAGAGTGGTCCAAACAAGCACCAGCTGGTATCAGCGGATACCGGGGCCTGCCTGTATCCGGATACGGCCTTTCAGCCTTGATAACAGCTTGCCTGCTATTGGCCACACAAGGAAATGCCACCTGCAGCCCAGAGGCATCAAAAAGAATGGGAAGATTTCTATTTTTCCAGTCTAATTCCCAGTAGATATATTGGTTACAAATTAAAATTTGTATTTGTTTTTAGTAATTGTTAAACAATTGTATGCCACATCCCTCACCAAAGAAACAAGCAGCCCAACCCCCTGTGCTGATGCTGCAACAATAGTGTTATGTGGGTCACACTGCATCTCATGGGCAATTTAGCCGGCAAGAGGTCTCCTCGGAGTAAGGGGACATTTGTCCCCTTGCCCCAGGGAAAGCCCCAGCCACTGCTGTGGGTTAAGTCAAACCTGTGCCGGCAATATCACTGACACAAGTCCATGTTGGCTCATGTCAGTGGATCAGGTCTGGGAAGGGGGAAAGGATAAGGTGTAGGATCTGGTGCCATGGATCCTACCCCCCCTCCCCAAACTTGCTCCATCCACCCCATCTCCTTCGCTGCCCTCCCCATCACTGGGCTCACAGTGCCAGCCTCACCTTGTCCAGCAGTCACAGATCTGTGTGAACAACATTGGTGAACAACTTTATTGGTGAACAACTTTATTCTTGTTGGTGAACAACTTTATTCTCTAAATAACTGAGAACTAACCTCCTTGCTGTTGGGCCTAATGCAGAGTATAAACTGAAATAGTGCATTTGATGCATCAACAAATCGTAAGAACGTAGCCTACTTCTACAACCCATGGAGGTTGCACAACCCATCATGGCCTGTAGCCTACAATGGACTTTTCCTCCAGAAAACTGTCCAATCCCCTTTTAAAGGCACCTAGGCCAATGCCATCACCCCCTCCTGTGGCAAAGAGTTCCAGAGAACGTAATTAAAGTATTCCCTTTTTCCTGTTCTAAGATTAACCACAGATTAACCATAGACTAACCACTATGTGAAGTCTTGAATCTAGCCTCATATTCACCCTACCATTATATTATTTAGAATGTGGTGATTCTTCTAATATGTCCTAACAGGGAATAGTAGCTATGGTGTTCTGGAACTTTTTGATATACTGGCAACTTTCCACAGTATGAATAAGGACCCTTCATGTTGAGACCCTAACACATGACATATTGGAATACTGAAAAGTGGCCATGCATGGGGGTTGTGTCTGTGATGTGAACATAAAGAATGGCACACAGTTGAGAAGGAATGTCAGGCATCCGAGAGAAAGATGGCGTATATGAGCAGAGTTGCTTTTAGTTTAGGGCACACAATGCTTTTATCCAGCTGTTCGTCAGCCAAAATTGGTCCAAGAAGAAATATTGCAAAAATCTTGTCCATGAAGTGGAGAGATTTTTTTCGGTGATAACAAAATAAAAATACGTAATGCCACTTTCTGCGCTTCTCATTTTTGTAAATCAGACAAGCAGAATGAAATCTGCAAAACCTGAGGGAAAAAAATTAAACAATTCACTAGCACCTCTTACATGCATGTGGCTGCATCTGCTGACACAGTACCACCTGTATCACGTATCCGGTACACTTTTAGATTATAATGTATGATTATAATTTATAAAAATGCACCCTTGGAATAAAAACACATAACACCACTTTCTGCACTTCTAACTTTGGAAAACACCAACACCCACACACAAAATAAAACTGTTTTCACCCACCTCTATTCATGACTAATTCAGCTGCTGATATTTTTGTTCTCCTTTCCAGAGTCCTCCCAAACTCCTCACATCTGCCTCCTTCCCCAAGTCCTCCCCTGCCTTATCATTTATTTTCATCCCTCCCCCTCCCTTTAAACTTCTCAGCTTCCTTTTCAACCTTCTACGCTTACAATGGTCAGTGAGGAGTTGAGTTCTCAAGCTGCTGGACACCCCATATTGTAAGTATATTAGGGCTGCGCACTGGACCCTGATGTCCCTGTGACTGTGTGACAGGTCCAGGGCCATTCCTCTTCCCAAGGTCTTCTGCTGGTGGCAGCTGGAAAACACAGCTGGCTTCGAGGGCAGAAGGTGGCTTCTGCTGGCCTCTGCTAGGCTATGCGCCTACATACCTGTTTGTGTCATCTGCACACAAACCACAATGGTCAATGACCGAAGAACCTTAGAAAAGGAAGGAAGGCTGGATGCTGAACTGAGGATGCAGATTCAGCTGGTCACCGCTGCCTCCTGGATTTTTTTTTTAACCAGATGCCCTCACTGTCCTTTTTCTTCAGAGGAAGGAATGGAGCTGCCTGTCAAGCTCGTTTATGCTCTCCGCTCCAGTAATCTCTTCCAGTAATGTACCTACTTTATTCACTCCCTTCTGCCTGCCTTCAGACACGTACAAGGATGGGCATCCACATCTCTCTCTCTCTCTCTCTCTCTCTCTCTCTCTCTCTCTCTCTCTCACACACACACACACACACACACACACACACACTCACACACACACCCCTCAGCCTTCCACAGTTCTCTCCCCCCCCCCCGGATTTAGAAGGAGGTTTCAGCTCTTCTTGGGCCGGATCCATATTTAGATGGAACCACTTGGTACGATCCTGGGCATCCAAGTGTACTTACATGAAAGTCTTGTTTTATCCGGACCAAAAGAAACTGTAGATCAGGGGAGTGGTCACTTTTTTCTTTAAAGGAGTCCACCAAATTCCTGCGTTGCCAAGCACCAGAAAGTGGTCCACGTGGAGCTCGGCTTAGGAGGTCTTGCGCCCACCCAGTTTGTTGCATGCTGGGCTGGGAAGGGAAGGGCCGCCCACCCACGCTGACGGAGCCCCTAGGCCACACTCCTCATTTGGAGCACGGCGACTTGGGCAGGCAGTGAAGCGTCCAAAGCCAAGCTCCACACAAGCTAAACTACTTTCACCTGCCAGCTGTTTCATTTGTTTCATACATTTTGACTAGTCACTAAGGGCACAGTCAGCACAGGTTAGGAGCAGGCTGGGGCGCAACTCGGAGCGCAATCCTAAACTGGAGTTAGGATGGCATAGGCTGAGCCAGCAAAGTTTGGCCAGCACAAGGGTCATCATAAAGCATTTTTGGACTACTCTCTGAGTCAGGGAAGATACCTCATGTCTGTGCGCTGGCCTCTCTGACTCCGAGAGTGGTCCAAACATACTTTACAGTATCACTTCTGCTGGCCAAACTTTGCTGGCTTAGCTTATGCCAGCCTAACTCAGTTTAGGATTGCACCCTCAGAGTAACTGGATGTTATTCCCCTTACCCCGTGTCATGTACCAGCCAGCCCTATGGGACTACTTGGATTTGTGCCCATGGTATGCCAATTGGGCTGGGGCTAGGGGTTAAGATCCAGCCTAGGCTACTGAAATTGCATTCAATTCTTTCTGTGGGGTTTGCATGTGACTAGTTCCTACCACAACAGAATGAGTTTACCTGTGAAATAGTCAATAGAATGTACTGAACTCTCAGCCATTCCTCCCATCCCTTCCTGCCATTCTCCATCTGTGATAAAAGGGACACAGGTTGAATTGACTGCAGCTGCAGGTGACTCCTAGCATGCCCTGAGGTGTCTGGGTGGGGGCCCCTGAATGTTCCACACTGTTCTAATCAGAATCACTGCTTTTACTTGGGAGACGACAAGACAGCCAGTCTATGCCTGCAAAACAGGGTGGGGAGCACAATTTGGATCAAGAAAACAGCCTGAGTCGAAAGGGTTAAGCCCTGCGCCAGAGCTCTGCTCTGATTCTGGGCTGATGCACAGGACAATGCGGGCAGTCGGTGGATGGCGAAGCAGTGAGTGCTGCCTGCGCTCAGGTCATGCCTGCCTGCCAAACAAAGGGCTTCAAATGTCAGGACTGTCAATCCCACTGCTTCTTGGTTGTTAATATTTACATTAAAAAGACAGAAAAGGGTGCAATGGCCTGAAGGTTAGAAAGGAAAGCAAAACTTCAGACGGTCATCTCTGTGGGTGTAATGAGCAATTAAGCTCATTAATTTGCCACCGAGCAAAGTTTCATCACTACAAATGAGGCAAATTTTCAGAAAAGCCTTGCCCATTGCTGGAGAAGAGCCCAGAAATCCTACCCAGTCCTATACTCCACGCACTAGGAATCACACATGCTTGCCCATTCACCCCTATCTCCAGAAAGGCTTTTAGAGTAACTGATGCTCCCTGAGGAATGTGGTGGGCCACTGTGAGATACAGGACTAGATGGGCCCTTTGCCTGATCCAGCAGGGCTTTCCTTATGTTCTTATGTACTTCTGATTTTCATCAAAACCAGAAGAAATGCTTAAAACCTTTCTGGAGGCTGTCATAAGCCTCTGAAGGGCCTGCAGAGCAACCTCAAGTCAGGTGAGGCTCCTGGTGAGTTGGGGGGCGGGAGAGGAGCAGCACAGGGGGACAGTGGGCAGCAAACAGGAGCTGGGGGGCGTGGGCAGCAGCCGGCGAACCTGGTCCGGGGTGGCGCATGGATCAGGACCGCAACTGCTCCCAAGGTAACAGACAGCCCCCAAATCTGGGACACCTCCTCTTTAGGAAACACAGAGGCATATTCTGTGGCCGCAGCACCTGGGGCAGTGATGTCATAACACCACGTCGTCAAATGATGTCACTTCCAGACCCACTTGGATAAGGAGGAGGCGCAGAGCTCCTCCCCCACCTTCAAATTCTGAAATCCTATGAAATGCAGAGAATGAAGAGGGGAGGGCAGAAAGAAGAAAGGCAACAGTGAAAGGAGCGAGGGTTACCTCAGGCATGCAAGTGGAGGAGAGGATCGCGCCTCCCTCTCCTGAACAGCTTGCTCCACAGGCCACCTGCCTCCACTTCTCTGCCTCCGAGCTCAAGGTTGTTTCTTGCCTCAGATCCTTTCCAAGACTGACAGGCCTGATGGTGCGCATATCACCTGATCCTTTATCTAAAGGTCTGTGGTGTCCTTTTACCTTACCGGTTGCCAGGATTATTGGAATAAATATACCATACACAAAGAAGTACGTTAACTAGATTTTTCCAAACCTGCTGAATAGCAAACACAAAAGCACATGCTAATCCACACACCCCAGATCAAATGAAAGGTACCCAGACCAAGGGGTCAGTTTGTTGAAAAATAACTCAACTGTATGATATTCTATATGTTTCTATTTTTAAGAAAGGCATTTTTCAGAAAGGCATTCATTCCTCTTCCCCCCCTCCCCCCCAGTTCACTAAAAATAATCCTCCTTATCCGCTAGGGTTCGGTTCCTGGAAATCCTTGTGGATAGCAAATTTGCAGGTAACAAACCATTGCTCCTATGGGATCAATGGTGTTAGACGCAAGGGGTCCCTTATCCGCCATCAAAAGACTCCAGCAGACCCCCTCAGGAAGCCACTAGAGTGCAGCAGGGAGGGCAAAAACATCTATGCATGCTGCAGGGACCTTCCAGAGGCTGCAGGGACCTTCCAGAGGCTGCAGGGACCTTCAGAATGGCCAGCGGATGCTTCTGCTGACCATTTTAAAGGGGCCCACACTGGTTGCAGGTACCATTCTGAAAGTGCCTGCAGCCTTCGGAAAGTCTCTGCATAGTGGATAATGAAGAGAGACTCAGATAATGAGATAAGTCACAATTCTGCCCCCTGCAGATATCGCATCTGCAGTGAGGTCGCATGCAAACAGGATGAACTGTTAATGCTGGTTTTCACTACCGCCCCTCCCCACAGCACAATAACCTAGGATCATGCCACAGAGAGCATTGAACAAAAAAGTGTTCTTTCAACAAACATCAGACCCCAATTATGCATGAGCACTTGTGAAAGGCAGGACTGGGCAGTTCCCACGGACAGGCCATATCACTGAGGGCATAATCCTAACCTGGACCTAGGCCAGCACAGTTAGGCCAGCACAGTTTGGCTGGCACAAGCACGATTGGACCATTCTCACAGTCAGGGGGAATGAGGCATGTCTGTGTGCCAACCTCTCTGACTCCGAGAATGGTCCAAACATACTTTACGGCACCCCTTGCGCCTGCAAAACTTTGCTGACCTGTATCAAAGTGCCAGCCTAACTCCAGGTTAGGATTGCACTCTGAATGAGATTGAAGGCTTTAAGATTTCCTTTTTTTTTTTTTTATAGATTTAAAGGGAAACCTTCCTTGCCCATTTTTTTCCTTTTCTCTAATTACCTCTCACTCAGCTTCTCACTTGGGGAATGAGAACAAGGCTGCTGCCTCTGCCGTAGTGTTAGTCAACGCAGGGATCCATTTTTGTCTCGTATTTGTGACATCGTTTGTAACTGTGTCAAGTTTGGGTACAGACCCTGAGAAAATTGTTTCTGGTTTACAGCCGCACTTTGATACAGGCGCTGAGAAACGGCAGAAAATTGTGGGGAGGGGATGTTTTCCAGGGAAATAATGACTTCTCTAAAAATAGCTGACATGCTATTCGCAACACTTCAGGATGGTTCATCAAGCAAGGCCTCTTCCCAGAGCTCAAGAGAAAGGAACAAGAATGGTCATGACTGCGGACCTTTCCAGATGATTTTAAAAATGGATTTTGTCCATTCCACTGTACCAGGGAAAACCAGCCTTCCAACACCATCTTAAGAAGCTGGATAGAAAGGGAGTCTCGGCAGAAAGGTCTGTCACCACCGCAGCATGGTGGAGAAAGCTCCACTCAGGGTTGGGGTCAGCTCTGCTGGGCCCAAGCACTGCACCCCAGGGGGAACGTGCTGGTGATGTCTGCCCTGCTCTCCAAGGAAGGGTTAGGCCAAGTCAGTAACTGGTGGCCACTGGGTGGCGGGTGTGAGAGCAGAAATAGGAGAAAACAGAAACCTAAACCCTCTCCTGTGCCTCCAACCCCGTTAGGGGAAGGGAAACCCCCCAGGACAGCAGGGCTTGTCAAGGGCTCCCTCGAATCAGCCCTGGCATCCCCTGCCAAAATACACCAAGGGCGCTATCCTAACCTGAAGTTAGGCCGGCACAGTTAGGCCAGCAAAGTTTGACTGGCACAAGGGCCACCGTAAAGTGCGTTTGGACCATAGAGTCAGAGAGGCCAGCACACAGATGTGCGCCATCCCCCCTTACTCCGAGAGTGGTCCAAATGCACTTTACCATGGCCCTCGTGCCAGTCAAACTTTGCTGGCCTAACTGTGGCGGCCTAACTTCAGATTAGGATTACTCCCTAATTCACACTGGTATTAAAGCCACAGAAATCCTAATGTTTGAAATGCCAGCAATCCCTGTGCCAAATTCATGATAACACTCACCCAACAACAGTGAAGCACCCAGAGACAATGGTATGATACCTAGTATGACATACTAGAGCAGCATGCTAGATACTCTGATTATGGCCAAGGATAGAGCCATATAGAGGTGGGGGAGCTGTGTAGATGCACCTTATAAGAACCTTGGAACGTCCTGCTGGGCCAGACTAAAGGTCCATGCAGACCACTTTTCTGGCCTCATCAGTAGTCAGCCAGGTGTCTGTGGAAAGCCCCAAATAGGCTTCAGCACTCCCATGATTCTTGCTCTTTACCTTTTGGTTCTCAGAGATAGACTGCCCTCGAACTTGGAGGCTCTGTTTAGCTATCGTGGTAATCACTAAAAGTGACAATATGGTGGAATGTCGCGTTCAAGATTCTCCACCTGCGATAGTTTTCAGGAAGGAAATTTTAAAAAGAAATCTCAGAAAAAGTACCTGAAGTGGCAGAGTGGCGTGTTGAGGAAAGGATAGTCTTGCTCCTTTTCAAACTAGCAGTGAAAGGGTGTTCTAGAGCTGAGGTAGCATAGCACAGGCACACCGCGCTCTCAAAGGACATTTTCTTAAAAGAAAGAAAAAAAATATTGTTTTTTTAAAAAAGAGCTGACATAATGGTGCAAGGCTAAATGATGTTACAGACACTATCCAATTCCTAAAACATTTTCACAATCACATTCATGTGTCACTGCTACCGCACTAGATTTAATATTGTTTTTTGAGTGATGTTGATAACATCTGGATGAATTGAAGGTGTACCCTGTTCCACCGTACCAATAATCCTGACTCCCACCTCCCAGCTGCTATTTCAGGTAAGCAAAGCCCAAACGCACATCTGGTTTGACCCTTATCAGAGAAATTGAGGACCACAATATTATTGTGACACTAGTGATCCTGAGATGGCTCATACCTTGTATTGTTATATGTCACAAGCTTTTCCACTGTATTGTAAAATCCATATAATCTGTGTATAACCATTTTCTTGTTACAAGCTGGAAAAAGGCATGCTTGTTAGTTAGAGATGTTTTCACTGAGGAATGTGCTTTGAACTTGCCATCATTTTGGCATGAACTAGTGTTTTTTTAATGAGCAGTGTTAAGCCCTCTCAGTACTTTATAATGAGCAGTCCCAAGGCCTCTCAATAGGTACAGACAATTAAATGTATTGCTGGATGCTTAGATTACACAAATAGCAAAAACATATTATTTTGGAGAATTAGAAAGCTAGAAATACACTTTATGCACATATTAAGGTTTTGGAAAAAAAAAACAGGTGCTCTACACAGGCTTAATTTTATGTAATAGGTGTGTGTTCCAAATATGATGGTGGAATAAGCTTGACAGTCCAATCCTAACCTGGAGGGGTCTGGATAATCTGGGTTCCAGATTATCTGGAATTGGTAGGCCCTTATGGATTGCACCCTGATGCAGATGAAGATTAGCCCCGTGTCCTCTGCCATCACTTGGGTGGTGTTGGGCTTGAACAGGCAGTTCCAGGTTCAAACTGTGATGATCAGTGGGTGGCCTTTACAATAAATCATTCTCTTCCAGCTTTATCTTGAGGAGGCCCTCTTGATTGCCTCCCCACCACAGGATGAAGCACACACCCTGTTGGAGGTGCTGAAAAGTTGGATAGGATCGGGCCCTAGATCTGTCTGTACCGGGCTCTGATAGCTGCCAGGGCTAGCCGACATCATGCCATCGCCCCCGTATCACCTTGCCCCTAGTACCACCACACTGCCCCCTGAGCGACACCACCACACTCCTAAATGCTCCATTTCTGAGCTGAACAGCTGCAGGGGAGGGAAAGGGGGCAAATACATGCTGTGGGAGGCAGCTTCTGCAGCCCAGGCAAGGGCCATGCGCCACCCCACAGAAAAATCCACCTCTGTCTTTGACCTTCCTATCTCCAAGTCAACAGTTGTCAACTTTTTCGGAAAATGTGCTGCAAGTCCTATCAGGCAGTGCCACTCTAGCGCACTCTACAGAACCTATGCAAGCCAGTGGCTATCATGGCTCAGAAGAAGGCTCCAAGGGCACAAGTTCCCTGGTGGTCTAGTGGTTAGGGTTCAGTCCTCTCACTGCTGCAGCTTGGGTTTGATTCCTGGTCAGGGAAGCAATATTTTAACTGCCTAGCATGCTCTTGAAAGTGATAGAAAGGTGGGGTATAAATTATTTCGCTAACGTTTGATCTGATGTGCTTACATTTATATTTGCTTTTATTTACATCTCCTGTATATTCACATATCTTAATCAATCAATCAAAAACTATTTATATACCACTTTTCAACATGAAGTTCACAAAGTGGTTTACAGGCAAATAATAATAATAATAATAATAATAATAATAATAATAATAATAATAAAGTTAAATGGCTCCCTGTCCCAAAAGGGCTCACAATCTTCAAAAAAATGCAGACCACCACCAGCAACAGCCACTAGAAAAGACACTGTGCTGGGGTGAAGAGGGACAATTGCTCTCCCCCTGCTAAATATAAGAGGACACCACTTGAAAAAGTGCCTCTTGCCCAGTTAGCAGGGATAATTCTTTCTAATACATATTATAGCCTGACACAGAACATGAGCAGCATAGTCTGATTGGGCCAGCCTCTGGTGTTAAGGTTTTTGGATGTGGTGGCGCAGCGAGTTAATCCGCTGTTGCTGGGCTTTCGACCACAAGGTTGGGAGTTCGAGACAGAGTGAGCTCCCATTGCTTGTCCCACCTCCTGCCAACCTAGCAGTTCGAAAGCACCTAAATGCTACGCCGTAAATAGGGACCACTTCAGTGGGAAGGGAACGGCGTTGCGAGCACTACGGCGTAGAGTCATGCTGGCCCCATGATTGGATAAAAACGCCGGCTCTACAGGCTTTGAAACGGAGATGAGCACCGCCCCCTACAGTCGGTCACAACTAGACCATTCGGAAAACCTTTACCTTTACCTTTTATTAATGTTTTGAAATAAAATCAGTAATCTATTAGGGTGACCCAAGAAACACTCCTTGGCCTGGCCTCCGTCCCACACACTCCTGCAATGTCTGGCAAAAACCCTGAGACTCCATCAAGGGTGCATTTCCAGATGTCCTGCTGCATCTATCCTAACATTGACAAATCAGTCAGAGTGTTTAGCTTCCTCCTTTGCGGCTTGAGGATCAAGTTCCTATCAAGAGAGCCCTCAAATCCTTTCAATCAATTCTGCGTTTCAACTCTGCTGTCTCCTGGGTGTTCTCTAAGTGCTTATCTCTGAAGACGTTGGAGGTGATAACAGGCCCCAAGGGAATGCCAGCAGGCTCCCAGGGTTAAATTTGCTTCTCTTTGCTGAATAAGGCAAAAAGTGGCAGAATGAAATATGGGTAGTTGGGAACAGGAAACCTCAAAGCAAGTTAAGAATGGACAAAAAAAATTAGTTAAGCTTCTCATACAAATGCTATTCCCTCTAGTGCAAAAGAGGGAAAGACTGTGACAGCCACACAAAAAACCCCACCAAATAGCATTGCTAATATTCCATCCTCCTTATGCAATCTGGGGGGGGGGCACCCTCCAAGGGGAACTTGTGTAGCATTTGTGAGTCAATAAAGGATTTGCTCTATATCAGTGGTTCTCAAACATTTTAGACCGCGACCCACTTTTTAGAATGGCACTCATATTGGGACCCAGCAGAAATGATGTCATTAACCAGGAAGTGATGTTATAGACAGAAGAGACATCATCAAGCAGGAAGTACCATCATTGTGACATAATAAAATTATACTCCCGGTATGCAAATTGTCATTCTTGGACTGCAGCAATTGTACAACTATGAAACATCCCTGACAGAAAGCAAGATTAGGACAAAATTATATAAAATCACAAAAAAGAAATTTAAAAAACCCTCACTTGAAAATTCAAACTGTTAACATCCACAAAAGAAATATAGCAACAGTAAGGTCTGCAGGTTCCAAGATGGCTGCTCCCAGCTTTCTGCAACCCACCTGACATCAGGTCCAGAGCCACCGCACTTTGAAAAACACTCTTTGAGAAACACTTAATACAATGGGGCTTACTTCTGAGTTGTCATGCATTAGCTTGTGCTGTCAATCCCACTTCCAACAGGGCCCCACACAGATCTCCCCTAGGAGAACGGTGTTTTATTCTAACTAAATATAGGAAGCATGATTTCAATATCGTTTTTTTAATAGGTCTGTAAATACTGTACCTTCATCTTGCCATCTTGTTAATTAAGGAACTTCCATATATTACGTTTAGCTTCTGTTGGTAAGGGGGATGTGGAGATACCTTCAGGTACTTTAAGCCCAGAATCCCAAAGATTGTTAACTTGCCGCTGCTTGCTTGACCAATGAGGCTACAACTTCCTGTAGCCACTGAGAGAGGTGGACCAGATATGAATGCATAAAGGTCGAATGGTCTAGTCGTGACCGACTGTAGGGGGCGCTGCTCATCTCCATTTCAAAGCCTGTAGAGCCGGCGTTTTGTCCAAGGACAAGCTTCCGTGGTCATGTGGCCAGCATGACTCTACGCCGTAGCGCACAGAACGCCGTTCCCTTCCCACCGAAGTGGTCCCTATTTACCTACTTGCATTTAGGAGCTTTTGAACTGCTAGGTTGGCAGGAGCTGGGACAAGCGACAGGAGCTCACTCTGTCGCACAGTCTTGAACTCCCAACCTTCCGGTCAGAAATAAAAGCCCAGCAGCAGTTTAACCCGCTGCACCGCCATGTCCCTATGAATGCATACACATCCCTTTGTAGAAAGTTCTTATTTGGTTTCAGTTTGCAGACTGACTTGTGAAGGAGCTGCTACATTTCTCCCCCTTGTGAGCTTTTATCATTCATCAGCCTTCTTGAGAAGTGCTATGGAAATGGTTCTCTTACCTATGCAAAACCTGACCAGTTTCCCATGAAAAAAATGACTACGGCTGCAATCTTAAGCACACTTACTAGGGACTAAGCCCCATTGAACACAGTGGCACTTACTTCCAAGAAAACATTTCGACAATCATGCTGTTCCCTCTCCAGGTTGCATGCTTCCTACATTGGCCCACTCGAGAGTGTCAGAAGTCAAGGTAGAGCCCAAGGCAAGGACTATTGAGACATGACAAATTGCATCATAATTCTTCTGCTCGCCCCAGCAAAGACAAAGTACTGTTAATTCACTTAAACACCTATCCCAGGCACCTCTACTGCTTGTGCATGGAGATTTATTGGCCATTTCCTTTAGTCCATCATACTGTAGTATAGGCTTTTCTGGGATATGAAGGAAATTTACTGCCTATGAAAGTTCCATAAACTGCAAAAAAAAAAAATCTCCTCTCTCTTTGTCATGACCTGTTCTCTTGGTCTGCATCTGTCCCCTATCTTTTACACTCACTAAAAAACTTTGCACTTTTTCTGTTGCTCAACCTCAACCGATAAAAAATATATTCTTTGGTCAACCAAATCCACAAGAAATTGGAAGTGTAATGGGCTTGTGTATGATGAACAAACTAGGCTACTTCCAAATATTTTGCGGCTTAGAGTGCACCTTCGCTATGACATCACCCCAGTTTCCTATCGAGTGAGGGGCTTACTTTCCCGAAACTCCTAGTCCCAGAATGGCATTAGGCATGGGTGCTCACTCCTATTGCCCAGTCCTACATACAAAACATTTTTAGAGCAAAAGGAGAAACCAAATTGAGCTCCCCGCCCTTCCCACCGCATTTCCTACAAATGCCAGAAACAAGGACATCCGGACATTATCAGGACATCCAAAATCCAGACTATTCCAAAATCCAGTTTTGTTCAAGTCTTTTAAAAAAAAAATTTCTGTCATGTGAACACAAGAAAGTATTGTGCTCATTCCCATGCAGGCTTTTAAGTTCTATTCTCAGCTCTGTGGTGTGTGCCATGGTTGAAAAAAGAGACCAGCTGAGACCCCAAGTGGAGCAAAAGGAAGTATTTCTCATTATAGTTATGCAATTATTCCAAAATCCAGATGCCTTCCCATCCCAAGCAGTCCGGATAAGGGATTCTCAACCTATGTTTCCTCTTTTTTTAATCTGATTCATGAGGATTGGCAGGAAAATGACAACTAGTTCTACATAAGAATCATAAGAAACAACCCAGTTGTTTCAGAAATGAGAGACTGAAATGATTCGGAAATGAATGACAGTCAATAAAGAATCATTCCTAATAATAACCAAATGAAAAGGAGATGTGTGGCAGGCTATAAATACATCACCTGTCTCCATGTTCTGATTCCCAGCTATTTGCTGATCTTCCATTAAGCAATCCAGCCTCAAAATGTTACTGGTACTTGTAGTGTCTCAGATGAAGAATTTATTATTATTATTATTATTATTATTATTATTATTATTATTATTATTATTATTATTAATTAGATTTTTATCCCACCTTTATGCCCAAAGGCACCCGAGGCGGCATTACAAAAAAATATAAAATTTAACATTAAAAAACAATATAAAAACAATATAAAAACAATATGACTAAAACAACAAGTTGACTTGTTGATGTCTGGAGAGTTCTTTGCTCAGCTGATAGCATTATGCAGTGCACTGACTCCTTGGTCATTTATGGCACAATGTGGTCTGATGATCTGGTGTGTACAGCCTTGCCTTGCAGAACAGTGTAGATGGCCTCTACAGTTCTATTAACTCTTGCCAATTGTGCCCAGAGAAAGCAAGTTCTGCCCAGGTAAAGTTATGCCCTAGCTGTTTAGACATCTTGAGCATGCACCTCTGCTTTGAACTGTACCTTTAAAATACAGTGAAAGATTGTGGAGGTTCTAGTTTTTAAAAAGCAGATTACAGAACGCTGAAATCAACCTAGCTCTGATGGCCATCATAATCTGTGAATATACCATTTTGGGGACCTGGATTAGATCTTTATTGAACTAGCCTGGCCTACATATCCTGAGTGCCAAAGTGAAGACTGCATCATTCTCATGGCTCATGAAAGGCTTACTACATCAGGTTTCTCTTCTTCTCCCCTCACACATGACCTGCTGTGCTGCAAATAACTCATATATCCCGCATCTGGTTGCAGATTAGCCACAAGAGGAAAATATTTGCTAATGAAGCCCCTGCGAGTGTTAACAGGACCAACGCTTTCCAACTTGGCCAAATGAAGATTGCTGACATCTGGTCAGGCAGCAACTTATTTGATTGCGAGGCAGCAGAGAAGAGTCAGTTTGCACGTGCTGCGACTTTTTTTTGCTGCTTCCGCAGCAATTTGCTCAGCCTCGCCTGCAGTCTGTTGCAGTCAAGGAAAAAAAAACTTTATGTTTCTGAGACGCTGAGCATTCTTACAAACTAGGCAGGGAGGGGGCAGAAGGCAGCTTTCTCTGTAGGTGTCATGCAAAAGGCAGTTGGTTCCCCGTTTCGGTCTGTTTGTCATGCTTGAAATGCAACAAGACCAAGAAGAAGGGAATTTAGGCTCTGTCCCACCTCTCCTTCCTCCATTGCTACCTCACCCATGAGGGGTTCAGATCAGTGAGGTGGCAGCAAAAAAAAAAAGAAGTCCATGCAGCTCTGTACAAGTGAATTGAACTGCTCTGAACACGCACGCACGCGCACACACACACACACACACACACACACACACACACACACACACCTCAATTGCTCCTTTCTTCCTTGGCTAGCAGGGCAAATGGGCTGGCGGTAAGACCAGGCCATTTGCGTTCCAGGTCCACTGAGAAAAGCGCGGAAGGGTAGTGATGGGGGAAGGCAGGACACATCTGTACCTATGCATGGAGCTACTTTGAATTCCCCCAGCAGTGCTTCTCCATGTCCATGCTGAGCTCCATCATATGCCAACTGGCACCAAATGCCAGCCCAGCAGAGTTCCAAGCCCAGGATGGGCAAGAGGAGGGCCAATAACCCCACCAGCCTGCATGATCACCTGGCTCCCTCCCTCTCTCCTGCCAGCCAACACGGAGGCTGAAGGAAGAGGGAGAGACTGTCCATGCTTGGGGTCTTTGCCCACATGCTGTGTTTGACCAGGCTCCCTTGCTGGACAACACACTTGGCCCCAAAGTGCAGGTTCTGAGGACAAGACTGCAGACCTGGAACTACGTGGGAAAGAAAGGAGGTGGCGCATTTGGCATGCTAAAAATATCAACGCTTCTTTACTGTCAAGCCTATAATTAAGTCTTTTGAGCCCACACCTTGCATCACTGAATCTTTAAGTTTCGGATTTCACACATAGACAACAAATCTGTTACAACTCAGTGCTGAGGCCCAGACAAAAGCAACTTGCTCTTGCGATGTTCTGCAAACCCAACAACTACTTCTGCCATACTTCTCCTTGCCGAGGTAGCCTGTGAAGTCAATGATAACACAGCCCTGGGCACCCAGCGAACCCGCTGCTGGGGTTTTAGAACAAATTGATAACTACGTTGAGAAACATCTTTCCTGGACAGGTCCTCTGATGTACAGTATTCAGCAATGAAGCATGTGGAAAGTGGGGAGGATTATCAGTGAATTCCCCACCAGCACTCCAAACCCAACCCTTGAAGGAATTTACTAAGTCTTTTATTTGCATTTCAAGAGTGTTTCTATGGAACTCCACAAAAGAGAAACTTGCTTTAGGCACAGAATGTTCAAGCTGGAAGGTTCCTTTGGGGTCATCTAGTGCAGGCCCCCTGAAGTGTAGGCAACTACGTATCATCATGTCGAGGCAGGGGCTGAAACAACCTGTTGTTACAAAGGCTGAGAAATGTGGTATTAATGTTTACTCTTCAAATGCGTTGCTCCAGCAAAGAGCATCTAAAGCAATTTTATGTACTTTTTTCCCCTTCTCAAAGCATAAAAGGAGTTATGGGCTGATGGTTAAACTGCTGGTGCTGCCTGAAGCTAAGCAGGAGAACCTGTGGTCTTGTTTTGGGATGGGAGATACTATGACAAGCTGCAGTACCTGTTGTAGCAGAAAGGAGTAGCTGTGGAGCTCTTTCTCAGAAAGCAAAGGAACAGAGTACAAGCTTGAGGACTTGCCTTGCATTGCCTGTTGAAGTTCCATGGCAGTTCAGAGAACCACACTGTCAAGGCTGACTTCAGACCATGTAAACCATAAAATATCTTTACGCAGAAAAAAATGCAGGGAGTTTTCTTATACAATGCTGGAGCTGGGTGTGTGGGTTTTTTCTTCTTAACAAATTCATTTTCCAAAGATTTGAAACCATGAGTGTCAATAATGCCTTGATACTCATGGCTGCAAATTCTAGGCAAAGCAGAGGGAAAGATGTGAGACAATACTGTCTGTGCAAGTCAATGATTTTAAAACACCCTCCAGCATACCTAGCACAAAGCCAACAGCCGTAAAGCAAATATATGAGCAGCAGCTTAGCTCATCTGCATACACATCAAGGCTCATCAAACTGTTAGCTCTGAATGAAAATCGCTTTCCTCTCTCACACACTTATCTTGCTTATTCTCATGGTGCCCTTTGAACTTCAAAGCCATCCTTTTACTCAAATTGGCTGCCATCCTATGCCATTTTACACACACACACACACACACACACACACACACACACTTCCACTGACATCAAGGGGAATTCCAAGAGAACTACTATAAGGAGGACTGCAGTCCAGGAACTGAGCAAGCTTGCGGCCGGGGCACTCAGCTGTCCCTCTACATTTTGGTAGCACAAAAACCTTAAACAAGATTGGGGTGGGGGTGGGTGGGCTGCACACAGTTTGTCACCAGCCAAGAACAGTTTTACAGAATATTCCTGTTTTACGGAAAATAACTGAGACAGGAAGAGATACAATCATTTCCCCCAAAACCACCTGGTGAAAGCTTGGAATGGAACCCAGAATGATGCAAAGTTGACAGGGGAGGTAAAGGTAAAGGTAAATGTTTCCCCACGACGGAATGGTCTAGTCGTGACCGACTGTAGGGGGCGATGCTCATCTCCGTTTCAAAGCCTATAGAGCCGGCGTTTTGTCCAAGGACAAGCTTCCGTGGTCATGTGGCCGGCATGACTCTACGCCGTAGCGCATGGAACGCCGTTCCCTTCCCACCGAAGTGGTCCCTATTTATCTACTTGCATTTAGGTGCTTTCGAACTGCTAGGTTGGCTAATTAGGGAGGGCTTAATCCATAGGTAGGCAGCCATCAAAAGACACATGAGCTAATTCACAAAACGACGAACTGATGAAGAACCACCGTGATCTCCCCATATTTAACTGTAGGAAAAAATTGCCGGAGCAAGGCAGCAGAGCACGGGGGTCCTTCCAAGAAACAGCATGCACAGCAGCAGCAAATCATTGATAAATACAGCCCTCGTGGTCCTGGTTTCTCTCCCTCCCCATATTTAACTGTAAAACAATGGCCAGAGCTAGGGAGCAGGGTGGGTCACCAGGGCATGCTTTGGAGGGCAGGAGAACGTCTAAGGAAGCCCCCCACCCATGATGCTCTAGAGAGGGAACAGGAGCCCTCTTTCACTTCCTTTCCCTCCGTGCTTTGCCTGCTCTGCCGCTCACCGTGGTGGAGAAGCTGCTTCTCCTGCCACCCTATATGGCCGCAGTCACCAGCCCCACATCAAGCAGCCGCCTTGCAAGAGCACATGCTGGCCAGGAGCTCAGGAGCCCCAGGGTGGTAGCTAGCCAGCTCTGTGCTCTCCCCCCATCATTTCTGGCTGCACAGCAGGGCTCCGAACCAAAAGGGCCATGAGCTACTGGTAGCAAGCAAGCACCACGTTGTCTACTCCCGGCTTACTCTTGGCTAACATAACCACGTTGGGCCAGTAAAGCAAGATAGAAAAAATAGAAAAGGCCAGAATGGTAGGTGGTAAATATTGCGAGTCACTTCTCTAGCTGTGATGAGAAGGCCTCGGCCCCCCCAAAATGTAGGGGCAGGAAATAAATCATTAAAATCAAGACAGATGAATTATGTGCGTGCAGAGTAGTCATGTCAGTCCACTGCAGCATTTTGCAGCAGCCGGAAAAGCAGAGGAGGTCTGTTCTTATAGGAAGCCAAATTGGTGAGATCAATTCAGGCCAGGCTTACCTGGGAGTTAACCACATTCACTACAATGGGGCTTACTTCTGAGTAGGCATGCATAGCCTACTCAGTTATTTAAGAATGCTCAGTTATTTAAGAATGTAGTGAGACGTAAGGACTTCTAGGCAAGTCAGATTCAAGTTTCCAGGTAAATTCCAGTTCAGAAGTTCTCGGTATTCCTTGGTTGTGAAATGAAGACTCTCAGATCTGCTGCAAAGTGACCTGGGAGATTAAAATGTTCTGCCATTGATGGCTGGGTGTTGTTAGATTTTATGACAGATTGGAGTCCAATTACCCTTTTGCGTAGAGATTGACCTGTTTGTCCTGCCTAGGCAGCAGAAGAACACTTTTGGCAGGCGACAGTGTCTGTTGGGGGACGAGCGCTCGCTGATGAAGGTATCAACATTCTTAACCCTCAGTGCAGAGAAAGCTGGGATTTGTACAGACATTGTTTAATACTTCCCAATTACCAGAAGTGTCTGAAATTGGTCTTTTAATCTTCACCAGTCACTGCACAGGGAGAGGGGTGGATTTCAGGTAGCAGCCAAGCACGGCATACCTGCATTTACAGCCCGCAAACTGTTCGTATTTGTGTTTTATATACCCAAGGAGAACAAAAATTAACAGGATCAGCTTAATTTGGTAATACCTTGATATTCAAATTGGCTATTTATTCAACTCTCACTGAGAATGGAGCTGAGATTTGAGTCATTATTAGGAACTTCAGTGGGAGACTGACAAACAGCCATGGTTTTCTGTTGTACGCAGTGAAGACACTGCTTTTTTCAAGTGTGGTGGAGCCTGCGGGTGCATGAGGACACCCAATGTTAATTGGAAACGTAACTCCCAGTTGGCCATTTCCCCATGATTGTGGTTCTCCTGGCTGGCCCATCCACAATTCCGTGCAGCAGATGCAGGGGGCAAGCCCCTCTCTGTGCTTGCTTGTCCCAAGCCAAGCCCCTCGGCAGGGCTCAAGCCCGTCTTGCCCAAGTCCCAGCCTGTGTCTCCATGCACTGGGCTACCGGCACCCTGCCATGCCGAAGCTCCCCTTGTGTCTCATCCCAGTCTCTCCCAGGCACACAGGGTCCTTCTGGCTGGAGAAAGTTCCTTCAGGCGCCAAATCATTACCGCAGAGATACTGGTATAGTTCTTCCGCGTGGCTGCTTCCTACCAAGGAAGCGTCCTTTCCTTCTATTCCTTGCTCGGCTTTGTATTCACAAAGATATTTCTCGGAAGTGGGCGTTCGAGTGACGGGCGTAAGGGGCCTTGGCTCCCCAGTGCTGGGGTTTCTAGCAGCTCTCCACTTTAGCCTTCTTCCTGGCTGTGCCACAGGAGCTCCTGCGGGAGCTGGGGGTGCCGCGGCATCCTTGTACGTGTTGGGTGTCGTTGGGGCATCCTCCCATAGTTGGTGGTAGTGACTGTTGCCGTGGTACTCGTTTCTAGGGGCTGCAGCTGGGGGGGGGTGTCCTCCCAGTGGTGCACCACCTCCACCCGCTGCTTGGTTCATCCTGGCAGTGCCTCTCACTGGGGCTGGGGAGGGGTGGGGTCCTTCACCCCTCAAAGGATGCTGAGCCAGCATCAGGCTGCTCTCTATCACGCTGACATCGGGCAGACGTCATGTTGACATCCGGCCACTGGTCCACAACTTCTGGGCCGTGTCAGGGCTTCCATGGCTGCTGCTGGCTCCCGTGACCCCCTCCCTCTTTGTGCTGGACCAACTTTGGATATGATGGACATCAGGCGGATATTGCACCGATATAGCAGCAATGGCAGTGCCGCTTCGGAACAGAATTGCCGCTGTTCACCACCGCACAACACCAGCTCTCACCCTGTCATACAGCAGCTGAAATCTAGAAAAAGTCAAGCATAGTATCTGATCTGGCCTATATATCAAAGGGGAAAGCTTTCAGATCAAGGGGGAGGCTGGACTCAGAATTATTTTACAACTGAGTGCTATTTTAAAATAATATTTTTCAAGGCTGTCCTCTTTTATTTCTTCCTCAGACTTCACCTGTCCCCATCTGATATATTTGCAAAGATGCATGATTGCTCCTAACTCAGCGGCCGTATGCTTGGGAAGGACAAACTTGTTTCAGACGTAGCAGCAATTTTGACAAATGCCTGGGCAGCCATCCCTGCCCAAATGCCACATCGCCAGCCACTGTTTCCACAATCTGGCCTAGAAAACCTCTTTTACTCATTTAGAGATCGAGGCGAACCAAAAATTGTACCTTACTCAACATATACTCAATTCTTATTCAGTTTTTAACCTCTCTTGTATTTCTTCACAAAACTCTCTAAACTGTCCATATTTCCAGTTGCAGACTTGGAAGATCCGTAACATTCAAGGTGCCTTGCTTGAACTGATATTCCGAATACTGCTAGCTTATTTATTGCATTGTTTTTAGTCATTGTGAAATGCAGGTTAATTTCCGCTTCAATTTGTACAGAGAATATAAGCAAGTGAAGTGCAAGACCAAAGGAACAGATGTGTGATGCCTTCATTAGCCCCCCCCCCCAGGGATATTACCATTTTCAGATGTACAACCTCTTCTGACCCTGGGGAGTTTCCCTTGGAATCCAAAGGCAGTAAAGGCAGTAAACAATGACACCCCACAATTAGGGCCTAATGGGCACATCATTGCATGTGTGCATGTACACTTACATACTGTACACATGCATGCAACTGTTATCGTAATGTGCTGCTATTGCGCTCCCTCTACTACAGTGCATTTCAAAGGCATTTCTAAGTGGAGTCTCCTGATAAATTCCACAGTTGCAATCAATTAATCCAAAGCAATTGGAGGGGGGGAAAGCTCAAGAGTGGAAGGAAATGCCACAAAATCATTCTGGTTTTCAGCACAACTACAGAGTTCACAAATCTATTGCATTTCTATGACTTGGACAGGAAAAAAAGAGAATGCTAAAAAAAAACTCCTCTGAACGCATGCAAAATTAATCTACACTGAGCATTTTTCTCAACTGGTTGTACGATACATATAGTGTGTAATTACATTACAGGTACAGCACAAACTTATTTACCCATAACCCTTTGCCTTGGTAGTCCTATATTAGATACTTTAGTGTTCCCAGGCCAATGTGACCAATGCTGTCACAGTGGACCTCGCACTTCAGCGGGCCCCACAGCACCACAGCAAGCCTATCACCTGCTGCTTCAGCCGGGATCTCTATGAACTGAATGTCAGTGGGGCAGCAGAGCAGCTTTAATCCACCAGTCCCTTTCTCCAAACCGCCCAAACTGGGCTTCCTGGAAGCAGTTGACGGTGTCACATGCAGCACAACAAGTACTTTTCTTGGTGATTGGGGGAGGCCATGGGGTGGGGGGTCCCACAGGAATACCCCACATTTGGTTCCTTGCTACTGTCGAGCGGAGCTAAGCAAAGAAACTGCTGATCAGCACTGATCAGCTGAGAGGGGCATGCCAGCTGCTCAGACAGTTTCCCTACAACAGCCCCCTCCCCATTATTATGTACAATTTTCCTGTCCACCAAGGAAAATGTACAAGTGAGCTGGGCTGTAATTTGGTAGTAGGTCATCCAGTTTTAACATCAGACATCACCAGAAGAGGTAGCTCTATCAACCTCAAGTTCTTCCAGTAACTGTTTAATTTGGTGTGTTGTCTAAATGTTTCCTTCTTCATCTGAAGTAAAGCCCATTTTTCCTTCCTGATCTGTCTTTAGTGAGTAATGCAAATAATTGCCCCCTATACTCTTTTTCCAAGTCCTTTATGCAGTCAAACGTACTGATGTCTCTGCCCACAATTGTCTTTTCTGTGGGCTGAACATGACTGGCTTGCTTGACTTTTAACAATATTGGATGACGCGTTCCTCTAGATTTGTTCAAATCCTAAATCTTTAAAATGCAATGCCCAAATTAAACATCTAATAATTCTTCTGAAGAGGATGAGCATTCCATAACGATCTGCACAGACTAGCAAAACTGTCAGAACCAAAACAAAAGGAAACAAAATCCCCAGCAAAAATCAATTTGTACTGATACTGAGAAATCACCCCAGCTTATAAACAGAATACTGTAATCACAATTTTGCAGAGTTATTAATTACAGATCTTGTTATATATCGCACAGTGATGCAAAAATCTATAAAAACATAAAGTGACTGCACTATGGTTATAACAAAATGCAACAATATGATAAATAGGAGAAAACTGAAACCTTTGTAGTGTTCTAACTGAAGTCCATCAAACAGAAACAACATCCCTTTAACAGGTAGCCAATCTGATAACTCGTTTCATTATATATTTTAATCACGAATGTTGATAATACTATGCAGACTATCACAAATCCGTATCTCAACGACAGGAGAAAGTTGGCAGCAGATGTGGTAACTTCCACAGATCTCTAAGAATACAGTGAAACATAAAATTAAAGGTGTAGAAATGTACAAATAAAACGTAAGATAATTGCCATCTCTGATTTTTTAAAATCTAAATAACAAAACACCTTTTCACCCCTTACATATTGGCCAAAAAAAAACCTGCAATGCCTTTTTACCAGAGGTCAATGGGATGCACGTGCACACCAAACACAACAATTCCTTCTGCAAGCTGCTTCCAATTTTGGGGGGAGTGGGAGGGGTCTGCTTTCAGCCATCAATATATCTTGATAATGCAGGCCAAACTCACACCATTGACAATGTATTTTCAGAGGTGCGGGTAAGACTATAAGCACCGCCTCTTTAAGAAAAAAGCCATCGGTGGGGTCAGGACTCTGACTGGGAATCGGGGACCTGATTGGGGAGGGAGCTCTCTTTCACCTTGTGCTGTCCACAGCTGAAAACTGTCCCTCACTCCAAGCAGCTATTGACCCGCCAAGTGGCTATTTGCTGCAACAGCAGGTCCAAACAGCAGCTTTTGAGGAGGAAAGGGGTTAACTCCTCACTCCATATGTAGTGTGGCTCTGATCTTGACTGGGTCCTTCCTCCAGCTGCTTTTTCATTAAGAAAAACGTTTGCATTTGGGAGAATGTGTAGTTTGACCCCCAGTTAAAACTTCAAAATAACAATGAAATCTTCAATAGTGTATCCTACAGTAAGCATCAGAATAAGCATGAATAAAATGAACTCCTGTACATATTTATATAAAGAGACGTATCATATAATTTAAGCCGGAAGTAGTATAGCCTTGAAAAACAGTACCATCTCAAGCCCCTTCTCTATTAGGGCCGTTTTCTGAAAGATCAATCGCTTCTCATTCCAGTTCCATTTTTATCTTCACGGACAAGAACGGAGAGTTTGCAAGAATTGAAACAAGTTTCTCTGCTACAGTTCTTCACTGGTGCACTTGTTTCTTGATTTGCTTTTGTATTTCCAATCACAAACCAGTTTCTTTCACATGCTACAGAAGACAGAGGACTCTGAAGCGGGTGAGAGGATCCGCCAGTTGTATATGCCTGCCTGCAGTATATAAGAATTGCCGTGTATGGTATTGTGGACAGTCTGTTGTGGTTATTAAAATGCATATGGAGGGAGGAAAGGACAGATAAAACAAAGCTTAACTTTTAAAATGTTCATTAATCATTCTGAAAGAGAAAATAGTTCATAAATTGATTTTTACTGTTTCTCAAAATTTCTAATATCTCCACTGCCTCCGAAAAATGGAAATAGTTTTTCCTCCATTTTCCTCTGGTTCCCCCCTCCCAAAAAAAAAACCTTCCCATTTTGAGTCCTGCAATGACTTTAAAATATCCCTACAAACATATTATAAGAAACAATTCAGTTCTAACATTTAGAACACAACTGTGTATATGGTAATCAACTGTTTCCAAGTCTGTTCTGTTGTATACAATAGAATTCCTTGTCAGTTTTCTGCTTTTTCCCTACAATTGTCCAATACTTTCTGTGGGCTGTTGTTTTCTGCTATCTCAGCACTTCTGCCGCCTATTCTTCCATTGGCCCCTTCGCCTTCCCCTCTGAGGTGAAAGATCAAGAAAGAAAATGTTCCTGTGCCTTTAATATTTGCACAGAAGATGGGATTGTCACAGGTGCAATGTGTCATACCGAACATAGGAAAAACAACCCTTGCTGAAATTCCCACTTCATCATAGCGATTAAACTAGCAAGAGTACCTTTTATTGGTTACACCAACAAGGTCTCAGCCAAAGGGAGCCTGAACCCCTTCGGCTAACCCTACCCCTCTGTGATGTTAGGGCAACACATGGCTGTCATCACCAAATTCCGTAGTGCATGCAAAACACAGAATAGCAGCCGTGAGCCAGCACAGACATAACACTGGCTCTCTCTTGGGCACAACTAAGAGATTGGGTGCCGGCTGCCAAGTCACACACTTCCTCCCAGGAGTGAATTCTTCTCTCCCCACCGTACTTGTAGGTAAGGGGTGCACCGGTAGCAATCTTAACTGCAGGCTGCAGCTAACGTTAACCAGGGCTCACATTTCACCAAGGTTTGAGATCAATATTTAATTGTGGTTTAAAATATTGATTAGGTAGGAACCCAGGTTAGCAGTAAGTAACTGCGGCCAAAGTTGGCACAAACATACCTCAACTGTACTTAATGCAAGAGGGAGCATTTGCTCCTGAGAAGGGAGAGTTGGGAGGACGGAGAACACAGTTTTACTTTATTTTGGCTCAAAATCTCTTCATTGTGCTTATGTCTGCACAGGCCCAGTTATCTGCAAAAGGTACCAGCAGAGGTTGAAAGACTGTACTTTGAGGAACCCCTATGCAAACACATCAATACAGCAATTTACATATTCCAGGCCTATGCCTGGCAACATCCTCGAAAGCTATCTGAATAAGCTTCAAGCTAGCTCTAATTTGTTCTGCCCCAGTCATAATTTTCTGTCCTGTTTTCTTGCCTGCCTCCAAAACCCCACACCTCAGTGACAATGGGTGCCAGGAGGGAACGGCAGCAGCATGCAATTTCTGCTGCATTTTCTATCAGACTCACTTGGCATGGAACTGTTGTTTTGTTATAGCAAAGGCCAATAAGAACTGTATAGGGCAAGACTCATCAATATTCAGAATTCAACTGCTAGGAGATGTTGATAAGGCCTACTACAGTATTTGCATACACACGGTAGGATTTTGAGGACTGAAGTGCTGGGAGGCTTTCAGCCATGTGATTGTTAACTCGAGTACTGTAGTGGTTAATAGGTTAATGCAGTCATTCTTGATGCCAATTAATAGGGAACAACTAAGTATTAAATGATGTGTGTGAGTCAACCTGTAAACATTAATAGCCTTTTTGTAATATTATTAGCTTGCAACACCCTGTAGAGAAGGCAGATCTGAGTTTAAAATGCAGATTTTCCATATGTCACTACAGAGACATGAACACCTGTACACCCAGCCCTGATGCCAACAGCCTGGGAGGGGTCCCAGACAGAAAATCTTGAACTCCCTGCAGTAACATATCAAACCACTATCTTCCAGACTCTGAAAAACCCATTTTAAACTGAAGCAGCAATTGTAGCCAGAGTCACTTGGGAGAAAGTGCATTGAACATAATGGGACTTTATTCTGAATAAACATACGTAAGTCCAGACTGCTCATATACAATGGGAATATGTTTGTTATCGTCACAGAGATGGGGAAGGTTAACACAACACACATCTCCTTCCGTGCTGTGATGTATAGGATTGTGCTGTGAATGTAGTACAAGGTGCCAGTAGCTAGGGCATCTCCTATCAGGGGTCAAAGAAGATTTTGTGGTTTCCCCCCCCCATGACAAAATCAAATTTAATTAAGTAAGTAAGTAAATAAATAAATAAATAAATAAATAAATGCTATTTAAAAATTGGCCATAACTTTTAACAGAATATGTACATCCCAACGCAGTTTGTTTCATTGCATTCTGCATTAAACTGCCTTTCCAATGACATGCGATGGTATTATTCATACTTACCAGGGTTTCATAATTTTGGCCACTAGCCTGCCTAACGCTTGTTGCCAGTGCAATTCCCCCACACTCCTTAGTTACGCCACTGCAAATTATCCACATTTTACAGGGAGCTGGATTTGGGTTGGGGAGGGGTTGGGAGGGTAGTGGGAAGGTGGCAGTTTACCTAGATTTGTCTGGGTATGACCCATTTTGTGTAGGACGTCTTTCTGTACTGCTTGTTGTTAATAAGACTGTGCTGGAAATTTCGTTAGGATTGCGCCCTGCGTAATTTAGGCACACGGACAAGCCCCCAAATCAAAAATGCCTACTTAGCAGCAATGATGGGACACCTAATGGCTTACTGCTCTTTTATTTGCTGTTTCGTAGTTTTCATCATTTCATATTTTATGAAAAATACATAACACATAATTTTTATGTGGCATGTTAGCTGCCTTGAGGCTAATACAAAATATGGCATAAATACTGTGTGTATAAAGATATTATAAAGATGTGCGCCCAGGGAATAGATCCTGCAACAAACCTAGATGCCAACTCCGCAGCCACATCTACTCAGACAACACTACTATGGGACTGAATAGTTTCAGCAGCTCATTGGCTGGCTTGTCCTCCCATGTGATGCCCTTCTGCTGTCTACAAACATAGACAGCAGGTCAGTCTCTATGCAAAAAAATAGATGGGGCACAGATCTGACTTGGGGCACAATCCTACCTAGAATTAGGCCGGCACAGTTAGGTCAGCAAAGTATGGCTGGCAAAAGGGATGCTGTTAAATATGTTTGGACCACTCTTGGAGTCAGAGAGACCAGCAACAGATGTGCGCCATACTCCCCAACTCCAAGAGTGGTCCAAACGCACTTTATGGTGGCCCTTGTGCCAGGCAAACTTTGTTGGCCTAACTGTGCCAGCCTAACTCCAGGTTAGGCTTGCGCCCTTAAAAAGTATCAACAGTAGAACACGTCCATTTCCTAGGACACTCTAACCTGAAAGTTGCCATTCTCCAACTCAGTGAACTTCAAAAGGAGGCTACAGAATGAAATTGCTGAATGAGAATTTATCAATAGCTGATGATAAGGAGAGCTGTGTAGCCTGGTGGCTAAGAGAAGCCAGGTTTCGCTCTCACCTCTCCCACTTGTTGGCCTTAGGCAAAATACTCCCTTTCATCCTCATAACACATGTGAAGACCTTTGAAAAAGAATAATACTCATGCTAAGTATCAATAGAATTAACTCTATCATTGTGGATTTAATCATGAGGTTTTCTCTTCTACTCACAGATGTTAAATTTGCCAAGCAAAGGTAATTACATTATTGTCAATTACGTGTGGATGGTTTTAAGAATGGTCCCTGTGTTTATCTTGTCCACATCATTGCATAGAAATGTCATGGACTATACCCCTTCCATCTCATGGCCTTAGAGCCCCATGTTTACAGTATTTTTTGCTGTGTAAATGCATTTGCACATATGCTTAGAGGGATTTCTTAAGGATAGCACTTCATGTTAGAGAGCTGGTATAGCACAGTGGCTAAGCGACAGGGCTATGAATCAGGACCTCACCTCTCCTGTGAGTTCACTAGGTGGGCAAGTTTAAGCCCCAGTGGCAAGATGGCAATAATAATCCTAACAGGGTGGTTGTTAGTACAACATCCAGATAATATACATGAAGCACCGTGTGCACTTAGAAAATACTATAAAAATGTTCAGTTTTATTGTGTGTCTGATGTAGTGGGCTCTGGTGCACAAATGCCTCTGTCACAGTAAATCTGTTCGTCTTTAAGGCTCTGTGTCTGTTTATTAAAATCTGCATAACTTATGTAACTGTTGTACTGTCTGTCTGCATCTTGATAACATGTGTGTGTTTTGTCAGGCTTCAAGAAACCCACCCATTTCCACACCAGCAGTGAATGTGGATGCTGTAAAACATAACGCAGGCCAGCACAGCTCTTCAGAGTTTGTATGAACTATGAATTCATTCAAAGCCCTTATTTCCCATCTATTGTCTATCAGACATTTGTGGATCACATTTGACTCTACAGCATAATAATATACATCACACACACACGTTACACAGCTGTAAATGTAGTGAACTGAATCCATTTCACAAGCTATATGAACCTACAAACCAGCTCATCAGGCAAATCTTTGCCTTGGGAGCTAGCTACTGAAGAAAAGGAAAAAATGTACAGAACACAATTGGCATTGACATTTTTCTTTCTCAGCCTGGAATCAACTGTCTGTTTCTTCTTCCTGTTAAGGCACAGAGAGAGTATCCTTTGTTAGCCAAATGGCTTACTAATCATTCAGAACAATCCACCAATATGCCATCAATGGAAACTAGTTTGAAGGATGTTCTCCTAACAGCCAGAAATATCTCTCCAGAGAGAGTTTTTCTGTTTGCCATACTTGGGAAGGGAATGCCCTCCAATTTGGGAGGGAGCAGAGAAAACAGTTTTGAAACAGATCACACTTTGATGTTGCAAAGGGGGGTCTTTCATAGCTGTGATGGTGAAGCACCTTTAGGTGCAGAGGTCTTCTGTGGGAACCTGATGCAGAGCGGGTGGCCCTGCTGCCCACTCTGAGGAGCCTGCTGATTTCCACAAGGCTCTGCTTGCATACTTGTAAATAAAACCAATATAAGACCTGGTAAGTCTCCAGTGCTCTTGCGTGCAAAGGGGGCAAAACCTCGTGGTGTTGCTCTTGGAACAGAAGTGGAAAGTGTGCACCTGCCTGGCACAAGTACCTTTCCTCGCCAGGGAACGGCCTTCTTCAGCACTCCTGATGGCAACAGGGCCCTCCCAGAAATGGTCTTCTATGGTTCCCTTTACCAGCTGGAACAGCAGTAGCTGCCTGGGATGGTGTTTTGCTCTTTCCTGTGACGTTCCCTTCCAAGAGGGCAATCAACGGAACTCCTGCTGACATTAATTGAGTTCGGGCAGTGAAGACAAAATTCTTTGAGGTCTTGAAGCCCTCTTTGTAACTTTAAAAGAAGTGGGAGATGCTCCACGATGCCATGGCCACCTGACTGGCCCATCAGTGCCAAAGGACCATGTGCTCCACCCTGCACACAGGCACAGCAGGCCAGGGCCACGGGCTCTCCACCCCTCGATCTGAGCCCTGCTGCTGCTGCAGGAGGAAGGGATGCGCACTACATAACCAGAGGCGTTTCTACAGGGATGGCAAAGCTCTAAGTTTTGCAAGGAGCCTTACCCTGCCATGTAAATCCCTCCTCTCCCTTGCTGCTGTAGCCAGTAAGCAACGCCAAGATGTTGCTGTTCCCTGTGAGGATTGGCTAGAACGGTGCAGGAGAGGAGTGATTTCCACTGCAAGGTAAGGCTTCTTGCAAAACTTAGAGCTTTGCCATCCCTGTAGAGACACCACTGCGCATAACCACCTGCTCTTGCCTCCCTGAAGTCTCTCAGGTGCCCCAAACAGAACCCCCTTCACCCCTACCCCTCCTCACCCCATTGCCAAGGGTCCTGGAAACGAGCTGACGCAAACAAATCTACCTTTTTTCAAGAAGAGTTTGGCCCGGGCACAAAACCACCCACCTGCACCGGCACCACCCTTGACCAGGCCAGGCATCCGCAGCGCCTCGTGCAGGTCGCCTGCGTGCCGGGGTGCGCAACTGGCCCGGGGCGCTGCCTGCAGGGGTCCTGGCGACTCCTGCTGGAAGAGGAAGTGCCCTGAAGAACGAGGCGAGGCAGACGGTTCCCAGTCAGGTCCCGCCGCTCAAACAGCCGCTCGGGCTGGCCTCGATTCCCCACACCGTCCCCGGAGCAAGCACCCGGCCGGGCCGCGCAGCGTTTGCCATCGATCTCCGCGGCTCCGACGAAGGGAGCCTTCGCTCGCGCTGGCAGCACGCTGGCGGGCGGCGGGCGGCTTGCCGGGGCTGCGAGCATCTCAGGCTCGCCCGACTGAGACTCTCCTCGCGGCAGAAGCCAGGCGATCCGCAGCCCGGAGGAACGAGCGGGGGCTCCGCCGCCTGCCGACCCTGCTCCGGCCGGGAGAGGGCTTCTCGGCTGGGCTCGACGGGACGCCGGGGTTGGCGGAGCGCCCGAGCAGCCCAGCGTTCGCTTCCTTGGGATCGGAGCCCCCCGTGGCAAGCGGCCGGGCAAGAGGCTTCCCGCGTCGCCAGCCAAGGCACAACGTCGTCCTCACGGGGGAAGCTCTGCGGAGGGGCTCCGCGGGAAGCGGGGAGGGCAGGGGGCGCGGCAAGGAAAGGTGGCGCGCAGGGGCGCAGGCGAGGCGTGTGACCGGCAAGCGACTCTTTCATCCCAGCTCAATTAATCCTGGATAAAGACCCGCACGCGCGCGCGCGCACAAGGGGTGGACGAAAGCGCCCTTCCAGTTCGAACACAGCCCGGCACACAGGCTCGTGATCGCGGAAGGCGCGAACATCCTTGGCGAGGGCCAACCAGCGGTACGGCTCTGACGCCTCCTTCGCAGCGCCCCGACCGAGAGCAGCCCAGTGGGTGGAGAACGAGGGTCGGGAGGAGGCGCGCGCAGGTGTGTGAGAGGCGGGGGGCGGGCGCGATCGGGGCCGAGGGAGCAGGCCGGGGGCAGGTCGCTGCGAGCACGCGACGAGGCACCCTGCCGGGGAGAGACGCTCCACGGGAGAGCCTGGCGCGGGACGGGGGAGGGAGGCCGAGGTGCCGCCCGCAGGGCCGCAGGGGAAGGAGTCGGAGTGGGCCGCCGCCCCCTGTCAGCCACGTGCCCGCAGGCGGGGCCGAGACTCGCGGCGCACGAAGCGCGGCTGTGCGCTCGCTGGGGGGGGGGCGGGATCAGGAGGAGCTCCTTGTCCCATCGAGGGGGCCTGCGGTGGCTTCCTTCCCCCACGGCCCGCGGGGGAAAGCGGGAAGGGAGCAGAGGCGTTTCTACAGGGATGGCAAAGCTCTAAGTTTTGCAAGAAGCCTTACCTTGCCGTGGAAATCACTCCTCTCCTGCACCGTTTTAGCCAATCTTGGCGTTGCTTACTGGCTACAGCAGCAAGGGAGAGGAGGGATTGACATGACAGGGTAAGGCTTCTTGCAAAACTTAGAGCTTTGCCATCCCTGTAGAAACGCCTCTGGAAGGGAGCGCCAGGGACGGCGGCAAAGCAGCCTCGCCCTGCCTGCCTCTCTGGAGCTGGGGCAAAAAGGCCCTGGCCAGCCAGAGAAAGTGCACGCTGGGCGCCTTGGAGCCGGTGTCGGTGCCCTTCGTATCCCCGTCAGCCACTTGCCTCATGATTAGCAGTATCACCATCATCTATTCATCAGTATCTTTAAGGTATATTTGATGATGATGCTTCTTACCAGAGGGGATTCTTACGCCTTCATCCCAATGAAGCCCCTGCACCACAATGGCTCTAGGAAGCGAGGGCAGGGAAAACACCTCCATGTGTGTGTGGGGGGGGGGAATCATGACATGCAGGCACAAACCATCTGGTATCATAAGAAGAGCCAGGCTGGACCATGCCAAAAGCCTGTCCAGTTCAGCTTCCTGTATCTCACAGTGGCCTCAGGGAGAACGCAAGACCACTGGATACATTTATCTCATTGCCATAAATGACCTAAATGGCTGCCTGTGCATGTTGACCCTGGAAGCAGGTGAATCTCCATATCAAGCTCATTGCATCCCCAACATACACACATGGAGCAAAATTATTCAGCTGCGTATTGTACTTTGGGATGCTCACAGCTTCCCCATGTATGTACACTGCAGTTACATGGAGCAAAATATATGAGTGCATTAATTACTTAAATTTACACAAGTCAAGTTTTACATTTTTTTTTCCTACATGGAAGTTTTTATGGGGAGAAAAAACGTGTGAAGTTGGTTACAGAGACTTGGACCTTTACAGGCAGAAATTGGGTCACAGAGGGAAGCTGATACTTCAGTAAGTGGTTAAAGTGGTTAACCATTAAGATATGTCACCACACTCATTTTTCCGTGCATTATATGCCATCTGTGTGTGTCTACTTAGCTATGTACTGAAATCCACTGGTAATGTGTCATGCCGCACAATACTATGAACGTTTACTTGGTAGTAACACTGTTGAGTTCAGTGGGGTTGACTCACAAGTGTGCATAAGACTGCAGCATTAATTTCTACAATGAGGAACAATTATTTCCACTGAACGGCTCAGACCCACCACAATGGAAGCCTTTTCTCTACTCATCCAAGATGTGTACAAGGCCCATCACTTCACATGTGAGATTTTAGTTCTAATTGACATCTACAGCAAACTATGTACAAGTGGCGGGCCTAAGGGGGGCAAGTGCCCCAAGTGCTGGGCTGGGGGAGGGCAGTGATGTTACCCACCCCCACCACCAGGTCTGACTCACTCTGGGAAGCAGCTTCCACCACAAAAACTGCTTCTTGGAGCGACCAGAGGTGGCTACGAAGGGCCACCCTGCCCTCCAAAAAGGGACGGGTGGCCCTTTGTAGCCACACAAGGCTGCTGTGGGGGTGGCATCTGCAAGTGGGGGCACACCAACTCCCCTAGGATAGCCCCTGCTATGCAAACCTTCATATGCAAGAATTTGCACAAGTATCTGTTTTGCCATGAAATTGCTTACATGGTGGCTTCAAAACATAAACATAGCAACACGGACTGAGTGGCATCAGAGCCTTTCTCTGGAACAAGAAGTCCTTGTTCTTGATGAAGTCTTGTTGTTCCAGAGGAAATTGTGAAAGCCACTCATTGAAATGACCACTGTGTAAGAAAAGTGTAATAGGTGTGTGCAAGCCCTCTGCGGTTAAGGTAACGTACTCTACAAAAGCAGTCTTGTGCACTTGCTGCTAAACTGGCCTTTGCAATAAAAACAGATTTTTATACTTTTTAATACTTATTTTAATAAGTATTATTATTATTATTATTATCATCATCATCATCATCATCATCATCATCATCATCATCTTACTTAGTGTGCTTTTATGTAGATATGCTTAGTTCAGGCTTCAGACATCTAGCTCCCCAAGTGCTTATATCAGTGTGTATTTCTATGCACTCTTTTGTCAGTTTGCACAAATGGATTTATGATTGTGCAGTATGTCCTATAATTAAGTATAATGTGCCTATTATTTCTACCCTCTCATCAATTTGGTGATTCTGTTCCAGGTGTAACTTTGTGTAAATTGCTGTACAGAATGTGTACATATCACACTCCTTTCTGCATATGTCATAAAGTATGCTGTTTATTCCTGGGTTTATTCTCTGTATATTTGTGTATATATCATATGCAGTTGAGAACAATGTATCTTTGAGTGCCTCTGTTACTGAAGGCTTTATCATCTTTTATTGCAAATCTTCAAGTCTACAGATGCACCCATTTATCTGTGTATCCCGTTTCTATAACTATAACTCTGATGTTGACAGTAACCATCTAGAATTAAAAGCAGACTATTTAGTATATCTGAGTTGTTTTAATGTCTGTAAATGAGTGCATGCTTGTATCTGCAGTGGGATTATATGGATGATCCTGCTTTCACTTCAGCAGCCCAATCCTATGCATGACTACTCAGAAGGAAGTCTCATTATAGTCAAGGGGCTTACTCCCAGGTAAGTGTAGATCAGATTAAGCCTTAATGCCACAACAGTAGCTTCATCCCATCTTTGGCCTTCCACAAATTTTTACTTCCCTTTGCCCGTTTTCCTACTCACCTCCTAATCTTCCCCTTACTATTTCTGCCACTATTTCTGACAATTAACCATAATATTCCCTAGATCTTTTTTTTTCCTTAAATATCCTGGGAAACCATTAGGCCACAAAACAAAATAACATTCTATCTATCGGATTCAAGGGGGAAGGAAAAAGTGAGCCACTTAGCCAAATGATTTCAGATTGTGGGGGTCAAAGGCTGCTTGGTATCCCTTTTCTCCCACAACATTCTGCCCAGGCTGGGCAAGGCCTATAATTCTGAGGGTTTAACTTTTGAAATTACCATTTTATTCAAACGTATGTTATTGCTGATTGATTTTATTGCTCATACAGTGAGCTTTTTAAATAGTAAAGTATTTTAGAGAGAAACTATTAGTGTACTAATAAGAATAGTGTGTAAGACAAGGTGAAGAACTCAATATAATTAAAGAAGTGGTTGACAATATATGTAATAAATGTTTTAAATAATCCTGAAAAGGCACATCACTTCTAAACATGTGGAACTTTCTGCCTCATGACATTAGGTGCTACCATTACTGTTACTGTTCCATCCATGTTTCAAAACACACTTGGAAACTGATGAGATTATGGTTTGAGTTCGGCTGGTTTTTGATTTCTTCTTGTTACTGCTGTAATGGCTTTTGGGTTTTTTAAATTATTAAAGCTATTGTTTTTATTTTTTTAGGATGCTGTCCTTCACCTTGAGTTCCTCTCATTGGGAGGTGAAAGGCAGGGTATCCGTATTTACAAGAAACAGAGAGTCGAGCTGCAATTCCTGCTCTGCTTTCGTGTAGCCTGAGGGCACTTCCAGATGTGCCCACTGTTGGTCTTTTGTTTTACCACATGCAGTCACCTTCCACTCCACAGTGGTTTGGTGGTGCTTGCATTCCTGCTATGTCCTCTCTGCACTAGTGGCGAGTGCACAAAGGAATACCACTGGGACCCTGCTGAGGGACTTTCAGGAGGCCTCTCCAAAAGAGATGACACTGCAGCGCTTACAACGGGTCGCACATGTAGCAACTGAACTGTATTGTTGGTTGGAAAAAAAAAGTTACAATTTTCTGCATTAATAAAGGTGACCAAAGCCAGGGGGGAAAAAAACAGGTGTATATCAAACTGATGATGATGTTGTGTGAACCCCTCCCCAGAGTGATCCTATACACTTTGTGTGATGGTGCTCCTAGCTTTGCTTTGCGCCATTCATTTCCTCACAAGAAACAACAAGGTCCCTGGGGTAGTTTCTTCCCCTGCAGTTAGTGTATTTTGTCTAAATACCTGCTGAATGCATCAGGTAATGAGAATGGGGCAGGAGGGCCATGCAGTGCACCTGCCACTCTTCCAAGCACTGATACGAACTTGGAGCCGTAGGCGGCAGGTGATGCATTCACCAATGAAGCCTGGAACACTTTTTTAAAACTCTTATTCCAACACATTGCTCACTCATGAGCCTGGTTAACGTAAGACAGCTGTGAAATCCTAGAGGGTGTTTCACCACATGATGTCCAACAGGCATTTAAAAGCCATTCTCATGTAATTTGCATGTGTGAATGCTGTGATGCGTGCAGAGAGCAGAACAGTGTTAAAATGGAACACGCAGCTAGTGTGAGCAGCAAGAAATTAGGAAAATGTGTTTTAAGTGCCGTGTAAAGACATCAAATGTACATCCAATTTAAATTGAATGTACATCCAAGTCCAGTGGTTCCCAACCTGGGGGGAGGTCACAAGTTGATTTTCAGGGGGAGGAAGACACCCCATTTACTACCATAAATGCATTTGCGCAACATTTAAAAAGTTGGAATTTTGCAACATTTTCAGGGAGCCTCCAAACAGAAAATTACATTTTTAAAACAATTTCAAAGTGTTTCCACATACCTGAAAACAACTTGATTTGGTAACCTATGGTTTACTATGCATTTTACTTATTATACAGCTTAGCTATTGCACGATCTCGCAAAGGAAGGTTCCAGGGTGGGCCTCCTGGATTAACAAATGCGTTGTTAAAAAAAAAAAACCACCCTATTTTTACATTGATCTGGCTGCAGTAACAGCAAGACTAGGCATTTCTACATACATGTTCTTACAGGCACAATTATGTTCATTTCCTGCTTCACCCTAACCCTTAATGACCTCACTTCTGGCCTTGGAGGGGTACCCACAGGTTGTCCTATCTAAAAAGTGGGTCCTGGTGCTAAAAGGGTTGGGAACCACTTAACTGTTCCAGGCCAGCGAAGGGATGAAGCTTAGGTCTGGTTCATGTTTAAATTATTCCAATGTAAAGTCTACGTTGGCAAGAATGGGCATCTGGTTTCCTAGCCACTTTGCATCTGTGGCACAAATAATGGGATGGACTCAGGAAGTGTTTCTGCGTCGCCTGTGTACACGGTATTAGGATGGTTAGCATTTGTGCAGCGCTTTTGCCTGTTCAAAGCGCGTCATCTACATTGTCTCCTCTGTAATGCGTACGGAAAGATCTCCCTATTGCAGCTGAGGGGAGTGATTTGGCCAAGGCCACCGCCTGAGTTCATAGCGGGGGCTGGATCTCTCCCTCTCACACACACATAATGCTACAGTGCAGTTTACAGCCATGCATCGGGAAGACGGCGTGGAGAGCCAGCCCGAGCTCAGCATCGCTTAGGGCCCGTCTGCTGCCAGCGAGGAAGCGCTCAGAAAGGGATGCGCACAGCTAAGGCAGGCGTGCTGAAGGGCTGGGTCCAGCCTCTCCGCTGCGCTTCCCCCCCCCCCCGTGCCGTTTTCCACCTGCTGGCCAAGCGCTGGACCCACTCGAGGCGGCGCCTGCATCTGGCCGGGTACAGAGAATTGCGGGCGCGCTTGGACCTGCTGCAGCCGGAGAATCGAAGCCGCTCCTAGCCTCGGCGGCGGCCACCTGCAGCCCCTTCGGCCTTCGCGCGCCCCTTGGATTTCAGGGATGCGAAAGGAGGCGCCCGCCTCTCCGCTGCCCGCTCCGCAGCCCATGCAACAGCCAGCCCCGCACAGCCAATGGTCTGAGGGAGAGGAGGAGCCAGGAGGGCAGGGGCTGCAGCAGGCCCTCCCACTCGCGAAGAAGCGGTGCACCTGCAAGGCAGTGGCGGGAAAAGGAGCGGTGCAGCAGCAACCTCGCCGCTCCAGCCACACACACCTGCTCGCCTGGGCTGCGCGCGAGGCGGCGAGAAATCCCCGCCCCTTCGAAGCGGTCCCGGGCCGCTGGCCACGCCCCCTGCCCCTGCGTCCTGTCCCCGCCCCTCTCACACACAGAGAGAGCCGCTACCGGCAGCCGCGCAGGTAAACTTTCGGCTCCCACTCGCGGAGAGCGGGACGTTGGCACGTGTCAGCGAGAGCCACCCTGGGCTATTTATAGAAGCGCCAGGCGAACGTGGCTGCAGGTGGGGGGGATCCTACCTCGCACCCGCCCCTCCCTCGCCACGAGGGGCAGCCAGCCAGCCAGCCAGCCGCCGTGCAGCGCCGCGCCTTTTTACGATCGCAGCGAGAGCGGGGGGCGGAGGAAGAGCCCGGCGGCCAGGCTGCGCCGAGCGCACGCTCGCCTCGCTTCGCCGGAGCCCGGCCGCCCTCCTCCCACCAAGGACTCCGGGGAGCCAGCCGCGGCGAGGGGGCGCTGGGCAGCCTCCTCGACGCCCCCGCCGTCCCTGCTCTCTGCCCCCCCCCATCAGCCTCGGCAGACAGCAGCGGAAGCCTGAGGGGGTGTGGTAGGAGGAGACGGAGCCTGCCCCGCGCTCGCTCGCTCGCTCCGGCCCTGCCCTGCCCTGCCGCTGCGACCACTTGCTACATTCCGCCGCTTCAGGGAATGGGGCGGGGGTGGGCAGGGAGGGCCATGGGGCGGCGGCGGCTGCTGCTGGCGTGCAATCCTTGGGTAGCCTGTTGAGGACAGTCTGGCGAATGCGTTGGCTGCCCCTCAGTTCAGACCTACCTTTGCACAGCCAGCGGCGGCCATAGAAAAACCCACGCAGAGCCCCGGGAAATCGCGATGGGAATACGGATTGGGGGGGGGAGGGGGGCCGGCGAAGGGCTGTGATGACGGTCTAACGGAGGAAGAAGGTCGCCAGTCGGATTTATGGGTGCTAAAAATAAACGCCACGACTCCCATTTTTCACCAGGGGCCGAGCCGAAGCGCATAAGCGTCCACACCCACTCACACGCGAACGCGTCCTTCTTTGTCTTGCCACCATCTTACAGAGACCCACGAGCCCAATTTCCATCGTGCATGTACCGGTATGTGTCGCGTAGGCACAGCCTAGCAGCAAGAAAGCCATTTTGCATCCGGCGAGTAGCAGTCTGCCTGCGAACGTGTGTGCGGGGGGGGGGGGGGGAGTTCCCCCTCCATGAGGCATTTCGTAGGTCTATGGTGTGCCTCCCGACGTGCCCGGACTCCCAATCGCCCGCCCTGGCGCTCCGCTTGCACTCGGCCAGCCCCACGCGCAGGCACCGGGCAGCCTCCCTGGCTTCTGGGACTGGGGGCTGGCCACTGCTGGCCAGCGCTGGTGGCCCTTGCCTGGAAGGCGCCCTCGCTGCATTAGGCCTCCCCGGCTCTCCGGGGCCTGCTGCTGCTGGTGCTTTCGCTCGAATGCACCATCCTCGCGGAGCCCTCCTGCCATGTTGCGATCGGCCGGGGCGAAGTCGACAGAGGCTCCCTTTGGAAGCCGGAGGCTCGCTGCGGCGCGACTCTGCTCGGGCTGGGTCCATTTTTTTCCTCCTCGGATCACCTGAGTCCGGCCCCACCCCCGGCTCCCCATTCGGAATCGTGAGGGGACCCCAACAGAAGCCTCCACCGGGGGGGAGGGGAGGAGGGCAGGCTCTCTCGCCCTCTTCTGCCTCCCGTCTCTTCCGATGCGCTCTGGGTGGGGAGGAATCAACATGTCTGAATGCTTCCCCGCGTACCTGGTCTCCACACAGCACGGCTGGCTCTTTTCGGAGCCGTTGGGTGGACGGCTCCTGTCCTTAGTATGAATTTAATTAGTCACTAAAAAAGAAAACTGAATTGCCGCGTTTCGATGGCTCAAGCGCCCTTTCTCCCCCCCCCCCCCCGCAACAGCCCCCCCCAAAAAAGTCTCCCCCCCCTACCTTGGTTTGTAGAAGCAGAACCTCTGGGCGGACGGATTAAGGGAGTGAGCATGTTGGGAGTATCCGGGCTCCTCTTCTCGCTTGCATATCCACATAAGAATGAGGTTGGGGGGAGCAAAATGGGGAGGGGGTGATACAAAATCGCGGCTCTCCTTCCTGCCAGAAGCCTCGGCTCGGCGATCTCGTGTCTTGAAGGGGTGCAAATACAAAACGATTGAGAGAGGCGGCGGGGGGGGGGGGACGAGATCGGCTTCGGAGATGAATCAGACGGTGTGGAGAGGAGGGTCGTCCAACGCAGGCTCCGGAGGGAACATTCCGTTTGCTCCTTTGTTACAACCAAACACCCCAAATAAGCCGGCGGGTCTTCGAGCGGGCAGCTCCTGGCGATATATTCCTGGCGCCCTAGCAGGAGCGGCGAGGTCGGGCTGTGGCGGCTCCGGTGGACTCCGGTCCTCGGAGAAGCATGGTCGTTCCCCAGGCGGACTCCCCTCCTGAAGGGAGAAGGGGGCAGAAGGATCGGGCTGGGGCTGGAGGGGTGTGAGAGAGACCGGCTCGCTCCCTTCGCCTGGCGCTTCTGGCACGTTGCGAGGGCTGGGGAGGCAAACGCATCGCCCCACAGCGGCCCCCACCAGAGGAATGACAGGACAGCTGGCACCGGGGCGAGCGCGCTGTCAGAGAGGCGCGGGCTCTACCATCGCCGGGACGGGCACGGAGGCGAACTGGAGCAGCGGGCGAGCGAGGAGCCGCCGAGCGAAGGGACCCCGTAACACACACACGCGCGCACTCACATCCACGTACACACGAGCGCGTGCGCACGACAGCCAGCCCCCCCACTCGCAGGGAGCAGCTCACTGGCGAGCCACTGCCGTTCCCAGCCCCATCTGCATTGCTGCTGACATGTTGGCGGGCTCGCTCGCTCGCTCAGTCGCTCCCCCGCCGCACCGCCTCCCGCTCATCCCACCGCCCACCCCACCCCACCCCCCGGGAACGGACCCGGGCCCGGGAGGGACTCGCGCGCTCTCCACGCCGCGCCGAGGTGACGGGGGGGGGGCCTTCGTGGCGAGGTGCGGCAAGGCGCACGCCGCTTCCCCCTGCCAGGCGGCCCCCACAGCACCTGCGCCGCGCGGGGACCCCCTCGGACCCCTCCAACCGGCCGGTGACCTGCTTGACAGCCGTGGCCGCCCGCGGGGCAGCGGGGAGGGAGGGAGGGAGGTGGCTCTGCACCTGGGCGGGCGGAGCCTGGAGCGGGACACCCCGGGCAGCAGCCCTCCCGTCCAGCCCCTGGCCAGTCCCGCCTGGGGCTTGCGGCGGGGGGCCGGTGCGGGTGAGGAATTCACCTCCGGGACTTCACGTTCTTCTTTGGCAGCGGGAGGGGAAAATGCTTCCACCAGCAAGAGGGATCTATCGATACCTGCACGCACCGAACCAAGAATCGTCCCGATTTCCTGGGAGATGGAATTGGGGGGGGGGGGAGGTGCTCAGTCCCTCAAGGAACCACCTCTCAAACTGATAGTAATGGAGGACAGCGAGGATTGCTACACTGCCCGGGGGGGGGGGGGCTGAGGTCAGCTTCCCCCTCCCCATCACTCGCCTGCGGAGCCACAAGCGTGCACACATGCAAGACTGTGTGCGTGTGTGTGAGCGAGCGAGCGAGCGAGCGCGCGCGTTTAAGTCCGCGCGCCTCTCAGCACCGGGGGAGGGGGCGGCGGAGGAACGTCTCCGTCGGCTGGCTCGTTCCCCCGATGACTGAGCCACGGGCTGAGGCAGCAGCCAACGTCATGTAGCCGGAGGGCAGAAACGGAGGCTTAGCCCAGCCTCGTAGCGCCTCCTACAGGCGGCAGCGGAGAAAGGCACGAGGCAGAGGACGCCGGGGGCGAGCGAGGGGAGTGGAGCGCAGCGCACGGTCCGCGTCGAGAAAGGCGCCGGCCTCATCTTTTGCTCCCGGGGGAGCGTCCCGTCCCCCCTTGGGAGCTCCTGTCCCTTCCAGGGACTTCGCGTTGGCGAGGGAAGAGGAGGAATAACCTCACGTGCTCCTTCTTCCCCGCGCGGGCTGCTGCCATTGTCGCTCGCTTGGCACCGAGAGCGGGGAAACGGAGCGAGGCAGGCGGCGGGAAGGCGAGGCAGGGCGCTGGGAAGAGGAGGAGCGGGAGCCCAGCTCCACGTGGCCCCTCCACCTACGGGCCGGCGTTTTCACGAGAGCCACCTGAAAGGCGCGAAGTGGCTGCGAAGCGAGGCGGGAGCGGCGCAGAGCAAGAGCGCCACGTGGCCCTGCTCGACGCTGTTTCGACCCCCGAGGAAGGCGAGGAGGCGCCTGCGCGAAAGACGTCTTCGTACACAGCCTCGGATCATTCTTTCCCGCGCGGCTCCATCTCAGTGCTTGACGCCGTGTAGGCAAGATCAAGTGTCCATCCGATTGCATCATAACGCATCCAAAAGGACCACCTTTCCCCGGAAGCGTCTGGTCTGGTTGCCTGTTCAAAATCACGGGGTTCAAATTTCGGCTTAATTCGTGTAACGCAGTCAAAAGATGGGGCACGTTCATGCGCATGTGTCACCTGTAAACCCTCCTGGGCTGGAGGGGTTCTGTGGGTCCATGCAGCAGTAGAAGATAGATGCTGGTCAAGAACAGGGCCCTGCAGGGGGACAGGAGCGAGCAAGGGGAGGGAAGAATGTGGAGGTGTTGGGGTAGGAAGGAAGGTGGGCTGGGCCTGTTAAGGTGCTCACCAAATCCTGACAGTCACCCTTCCCTGGTGTGATCTACCTTCCTGGATCAACAGAGACTTGCACCAGTGATATCGCTGGCGCAGATCTGAGTTGACCCACCAGGCCTGCAAGGGCTTACCATGGAGCAAGGGAGCAAATACTCCATTACCCTGAGAAGGCTTCTGGAGGCAGAAACTCCCCCAGGGGATTCCGCAGATGCAGCTCTGGCACTGCTGAGAAGGGAGCTGCGGTGGATTGGGCTGCCCAACATGCAACCAATTCGATCAGGTGGCTGGTGGTGGATCTGAGGGGGGGCAAGGGGTGCAAATGCCCTGGGTGCTGGATCTTGGGGACAGCAGTGACGCTACCCACCCCCCACCTGCCCCCAAGGTCCAGGTCACTCAAGGAAGTGGCTTCCACAGAAGCCACTTCTCGAAGTGACCAAGTGTCAAGATAGGGCCTACATGTCCTGAGTCTGAGCTTCCCGAGAGACATCTTGTTGGCCACTGTGGGAAACAGGGTGCTATACTAGGTGGAGTTTTAGAGCATAATCCTAAACTGGAGTTAGGCCAGCATAAACTAAACCAGCAAAGTTTGGCCAGCACAAGGGCCACCGTAAAGTAGGTTTGGACCACTCTCAGAGTCAGAGAGGCCAGTACACAGACATGAGCCAGATCCTCCCTGACTCCAAGAGTAGTCTAAAAACACTTTATGGTTGCCCTTGTGCTGGCCAAACTTAGCTGGCTTAGCCTAACTCAGTTTAGGATTTGTTCTGCCAAATTCCCTGCCAGGCCTCCCCAAGGGCCCAAATGCCCACACCAGGCTAACTAGTTTCCCCACAGAGCGGCCTCAGAGATAGGCAAGAGGGAGGGGGTCAGTCACCCACTGGGCCTCCTCTCTTCCAGCAGCTTTGCTTGGGATCACAGGCTGGCCAGCCTCCTCCAGACTGCCCTCATCACTGGCTTGGCTCCAAACTACCTTAATTCTAGCATCAACTAACCCCACCACCAAACAATAGGCAGTCAGCTTGCCCAAGCCACAACTGCCTCCTCCACTTGGTGGCTCCAGGGGCGTGGCAGACATAAAACAATTCCCAATGGTTATTCCCCACAAAAACCTTACCTTATCCAGTCCAGCAATCCGTCCGTCCATCCTTCAGTCCCAATTCATCCATCCAGCACCTACCTGGTGCCCTCCTCCAGCACCTACCCAGATCCCCTTTTCCAGCACCTTCCCACTTTATACTAAGGCCAGCCAATCAGTGTCTGTTGCTAGGCAGGCTCTAGCATCAGCCACACCCACCTGCACCTGTGCTGGCCTCCCTTCAGAGCCAGGGGCCTCATTAGCCTACAGCTGTGCTCCCAGGCTTGCAAAGACGTTGGGGGTTAACACTGTAATCCCTGGTTTATCTGGAACAAGGGGCCATTGCTGATACCATTCCCTGTCTCCTCAGGGTATCTCCTGCCTTTTCCAATACAGAATTGTACCCTCAGTCTCATCCTAGAGGCCCTTTCTTATCAATCAACAATCAACAGTATTTATGTACCACTTTTCAACACAAAGTTCACAAAGTGGTTTACAAGCAAATAATAATAAAATTATCTTACCCACTCTGCATATGACCATGCCTCTTTAGTGTCCATTTGTTGCATGTTCTAAAGCCTCCATGCATACATCCCTATGTACCCATGCTGCACCAGTACGATCAGTCCACTTTTTGGTGGCAGATGGATTGCAGAGGAGGGAATGTGCTTCATTTTTTAAAGCATGGATCACACAACAAATGCTCAACCTGAACATGGACACATGCTTGTGGAATTCATTCCTACAAACCACCACATGCATAGCCTACCCGCTAAGTCACTGCAAAGTTCACCTGAGCAGGTGGAAAGGTATCAAGCATGAACTAATTCATCTACAACTATTTCAGTATGCACTTAATATCAGAAAGAAAGAAGTGTCAATTCTTGTTCCAAGCCCATATTTGGAAGTCCTGCAAAGGAGGAAGCAACAGACTTGGCAATAACTTGAATCCAGGGAAGGAAGGCAAGTAAGTAGGAAATGCTACGGAAGGTACAGCAAAAATATTTCTGATAACAGTTCGTTAAGAAAGTTCCAGCTCCAGAATTATGCAGAAAGCAGGAATACGGTGAAAGCAGGACTTTATCCCTTGGTCTGTACTGTACAAATCATGATGACAGCAGCATCTATTGTTAATCAGTGGTACATCCGCTTTGGCAAACCAAAAAGAAGTATCCAGGCCCCCACAGCAACCCAGGGCTGCTCTTTGTGTCCCACAGTTTGCCTGGACTCTCCCTTGTTGTAAAGGGTGGTTTGAGAAAGCTGTGCTCACTATTCAGAGCCTCTGCCATTATTCAGAGCTTTTAAGCCAGCCACTCCCCCACCCCCCCAAAAAAGTCCTATTGGACTAATTCCAATTTGCAAGATCACGGTTACAGGGAGGATATATTTTTTCCAAGGACCAAGAGGATGATGGGACATTTGCAAGCAGATCTATACAAGAAATAGGGTAATGTCTCTCAAGACTGTTGTTCAAGATATACAATATTCTGCAGGATAGTTCTTTGTTTTTTAAATGCTTTAACCTCACCATTACTTTTCAATGGTTGCTCAGGATCATTCACACTTTGCACAGCAGACAAATTTGCCACTTTTCAATCATATATCCCCTGCGCACTTTCCGTACACAGAAAATAAAAGGTAAAGGTTTCCCCACGACAGAATGTAGGAGGCAGTGCTCATCTCCGTTTCTAAGCCTGCAGAGCCAGCGTTTGTCGCGAGGACAAGCTTCCGTGGTCATGTGGCCGGCATGACTATACACCATAGCACACAGAACGCTGTTACCTTCCCACCAAAGTGGTACCTATTTATCTACTTGCATTTTTACGTGCTTTCGAACTGCTAGGTTGGCAGGAACTGGGACAAGCCACGGGGAGTTCACTCTGTTGCATGGTCTCGAACTCCCAACCTTCCGGTCAGAAAGCTCAGCAGAACAGCGGCCCACAGAATATATACACAGAAAGTACAGTACCCATGATCAGGGAAGGCCATGATTGTAACCATGTTGTAAATGCTGCAATCAGTCATAGCAATGGAAATGTTCATTGTACATTCCATGTATTTCTTGACATTTATCTCTCCTTCAAACGTCATAGTGTTCAGATGATCCACTACAAGAAAATGTCAAGTCTGTGATATAACACATTTCTTTTAATTCTGCATTTTGGATTTTTCTGTTTTAATTAACATTAACAGTTTTTATCAGTGTGTGTACCTATATGTGTGCATACACTTGTATGTTTAAAGGTACAAGCTGCATATTGTAATCGGCACTGCATGCCACTGGACTTCACATTTATCCTCTAAGTATGTGTCTGGATTCTGTACACAAGTTATTTATGAACAGAAACATCTTCAGGATGTGGGTTGTTTTTGGCTGGGATTTGTATGTGCACACGCGTGCTTGTGCATTTATATAGAAAAAAGTGCAGAAAGCAATTGTGATTGTTGTCTTTCCCAAAGGTAGAAATTACCCTATGCACAGGGCCTATATTTATCTAAGAAGGGCCAGTATCCATGTGGCAAATGAAAATGGTAAGTGGGAAGAGTGTGGGCTATGGAACGCCAAGGGGGGATATTATTAAACACATTAATGACCAATTGCTCCATTACCATAACCATGAGGGTAGACCACTGAGCCAATGTTAGTAACATGATGAAGGTTGGTAGGCTTTGACCACAGGAACATTGAGGATGAAAGAAAAAATGCAATTAGAAGGATAGGTACAATACATGGCATTGAAAAGACCAGGAGGCTGCTCTTTGCTTAGTGCATGAAAGGGAGGTTTGGGGTGAGATTTAAAGAAAACTTGATATAACTATACCTCAGTTGTGCACCCTGTAATTTATGCATTAAATTAATAGACAAAAAATGTTAAGAAAAACAGTTTAGTAAAAAGTTCAGAAAAGGGCTGAGAGTGTGTGAATGAGCCTCCCGCAAACACACGGAGTGGGCAGGATAAAGAGAGTTTAAGAGCAAACCACTGCTAATTTAAACCTTGGTTGGTTCTGTGCTTGGTAGGTATTTTTCCATGTTTCACGGAAGATTAAAAAAAAATACTGGAGCGTGTTCTTCTGCTTTCAGCCACTTGCAGAGGTGCGGTAAATTTGCTGGATAAGACAAACCAGAAGCTTACTTCTCTGCTACTGTTTGAGCTTTCGCCCCCTGTAGGCATAATTAGGGGACCCACCTGCACAAGGTAGTCATTGAAACATCACTCCAGTAGTACTGGGGAATGATGACGCTGACACAGGCATGACTTGTCCATCCCCATCTTTGCCTTCAGCAAGCAGCACATCTTCAACTGCATTTACAGGAAGAAGTGCTCAAAGTCCTGGTCTCTCTGCACTCTCTGCACTCTCTGCATTCCACACAACCAAGACCCCAGGAAGGCTGAACAGCCTTGCTTTCCAGGGCTGAGGTAGCCATGCCAACAGGGTGTGCACCACATCCTGTGATGGGGGTGCAGTCAAGGAGACCTCCTCAAGGTAAGGGAACATTGGTTCCATTACCTTGAGGATGCATTGTGGCTACACTGGCACTGGAAAACTGGATAGGATTGGGCCCTGATTCTGTAATGTCTGTGGCTGCATCTGCTGATACTATACTACCTATATCACCTACCTAGAACACTTTTAAAGCTATTATAATTTATGGTTACAATTTATAAAAATGCGCCTTTGGAACAAAAACACACAACACTTCTTTCTGTCCTTTTTCCTATATAAAAATCTGTATAAAAAAAATTTAAGAACACCCCTATTCATTACATTGCAGTGATGGTCACATCCTATCCTTTGCAAATGTAGCATGTTCATCATTTTATGCTGTCTTTCAGTTGCATTGCCATAATTTGCCATACATTACCAAGTATTAGGTATATCCGGTTACACCAGTGGAATTTGCCCTTTGGTCACCGGAATACCTTAGGAGGATATCGTGTACAAGGCCCAGTGTTCCCTCACTGTTCTAGTCTAAGCAGTGTGACAGCCCTGGGCAGTATCTCTACACTGCACCTATACATGGCAGCTGTTTCTGGCTCATCAATGCCTGACAACCCACAATGTTTCATTGGCACAATATCCTGGGACAGCATGCAACAATGCGGCAACCCAGGGCAAGATGCTACATGGGTGTAGCAGATGCTGGGCTCCATCCTGAACTCTTCATTGCTGACACAGCAAGCCATAGGACTGGGTCAGCAGGGTTTACTTCCCATAACATGTTTTCTGTTTATAGGGCAACTCAGCAATAATAACAGCAATAGTAATAGCACCATGCTATGAGGAACAAGTTCTGCCGTTTAACTAGCCACAGTGAATGAGCTGCAGCAAGTTAAACATAGCAATGAAAGAGTTGCCATAGTGAATCAGATCTGTGATCCATCTTGATAAATGCTGTGGCTTAACACAAAAAGTTTAGGGGAAAAAATGAATGAAAACCCTTGAGCAGATCGTCTCTCCAGAATGTTAGCTCTCATTCCAAACTCATTCCAATTAAAAGTTTGTTTTAATTGTTGCTGTGTATGAGCTCGTATGTATCGCATATGAATTTCAGCTTCCTTTAACATTTGTCAGTGCCAGTTAGTATTCTGTATTTTAAAAAATATTTCCGCATAAACCAGAGCATTATTGGGTTCAAAGAGACACAAGACCTGCCACGTCCTAACTGCCCCCAGGATAAATGATGTAAACACAGCCTCAAGTAAATATCCAATCTATTTGGCCAGTGTCCTCTTTTCTCCACCTGGCGGGTGCAGTGCCAGTCTTTCTGACAACATACATTCATTTTAAGAGATAATTCTTGCCTGACCATTAGGAATGATGAAGTCCCCTTAAAGCAGAACTTGAGAAAGCTAGGACTAGGAGCGTTCTGAATTACCATACTCCTTCCGAGCAAAAAGATCCTTCTTGATTTTTATAAAGCACAAGTGCTTTACTAAAAACACATATCAAAGCTTTGTGAATTTTTTTTTTTGCAAAAGAAGCACCACTTCTAAATGCAGCAAATGTTTTCAGACAAACAAAACTGCTTGAAGGGTGCCTTGGAGAGATCCAATTATTAGGTGAGAAATTAACTTGTATCTATTTGATGTTCCCAAGAGTGACTGCATCGACTGGCATTTTGAAAACTACTTGTGTTGCTCTAGTCCTGTAGTTCATATTGCAGCCTGCACACTTGGAGAGCTGGCTTGGAGCCTTTTCTCTCTTTGAGCTGCAAATGGCTGAGAAGAGGAGGGGAGAGGCCGCGTTACACAGGAGCTCAGGCTCCTGCAATACTTAGCATTTTGCCCCCCTCCCATAGGAAAGCCACTGATTTTACATAGTTTAAAGAAGGAGAGGCACATATGGACTTCTTGTGTGAAAAAATATTGGTATAAGCAAGGTGAGGCCAGTTTTATGTTTTCATGTGCAGGACAGGAAAATAATTTGTGGTTTTACACTGGAGGTGCATGTAGACTTTTTCTTACATTTGTACCATGTTATCTAAACCAGCATTTCCCAAACTGTAGGTGGGGACCCACTAGGTAGGTCATGAGCCAGTTTTAGGAGCGTTGCGAAGTACCTAGCTCAGCTGCCATTGAAAACCCAGAGTGCAAAGCTGCTGGGCAGGGCAGGCTCCTGGTGGGTGAGAGGCATTTGCCTTGGTCTTGCCTTGGTGGGTGAGAGGTGGTGCTTTGCCTTGAACAGATGGGAGAATGTGGTGATAAAAACGAGGAAGGACTGTGTTGTTGAGAATTAGCTGGTCGCTCATCATGAGGGCCGGGTAGGAATTTTCTTCTGTCATCCAAATTGGCCAAGTATGGATGGCAGTTTTTTTGCCTACCCCAGACTGGCGAGGGAGGGATGGGTGTTAAGTAGGTTACATGATTTACATTGTGCTTAATAAAGTTAAACCCCAACCTCAGTCTGTTGTCTTCCTTGGGGGTGGTTCAAGGGTAATAATAATCTACTTTAAAACACCAGATGCAGGGGACACAGCAGGACACAAGTATCTGGTTGTCTTGCGTGCTCCCTGAGGCATCTGGTGGGCCACTGTGAGATGCAGGAAGCTGGACTAGATGGGCCTTTGGCCTGATCCAGCAAGGCTTTTTCTTATGTTCTTATGAGAAGTCTGCCTTCTGCTTTGACTCCTCCACTGGGGCGTTTGAATTTCAAACTATGCAAAATAACAGCACAAGGGACCTTGGGCTGATTGTGGCTTAGGTTTGAAGCCTAAATTGATGGTCTCACTTTCAGTCATGATATCACTTCCAGGTGAACGGCATCACTGCCAGTGGATCCCAACAGAGTGGCATTCTAAAACGTGTGTCTCAGTGTTTTAAAAAAAAAAAAAGGTTCGAGAACCAATGCTCTGAACGGTTCAGGAGCCTTATTCCATATTATAAGAATCCCATGATTCTGATCAGGCACAGGCAGCCAAACACAAACACAAAAAGGGCTGAAGGTATAAGCCTTGGAAAGACTGAGACAGGAGAGGGGATGGAACACTGGGACTAAAGCAGAGATGATTGAACAGGGCTACACGGTAATAGTGGGGATGGATAGTTTTCGACCTGGACAGGTACTCAAAGTGTTAAAAAAAGCTATGAAAAGCTACAAAATTGAATGGAGGTGTTTATGGGAGTCTAGCTGCAGACGGGCTCATATGGCCTGCTGGCATTAGATGCCAACCTGCGAACACAGCCCCTCCTTTGCAGAGTTTTCTGGTTCCCGGCAGTTAATGACAGCATCCCACATGCCAGCCTCCTCCTCCAACTGCTTTGTTGTCTCATAACACAGGAGGAATTGTGATACACTATTCCAGAGCAATTGTTGATCAAAGGCTGTGCTCAAGTCAAGATACAGGGAGGAAGGAAGCAGGCGAAGGTCACCAGGGAAGCTGGGAAACTGGAAGGTGGAGCAGGTGGGCAGGCAAACCAGATAATGGGAAGGCCAAGGAAAAAGCAAAGGCTAGGAAGCCCTGCAGAATCTGGCTGTTGTCCTGCCAAAGACACAGGCCTGGGATTCTGACTTGAAAATATGGAAATTTAGGTCAGGCCAAGGAGAAACCAAAAAGAACATGAAAACTTGAGGCTGCAATCCTATCCAGACTTACACACTGACGCTAAGGGGATTTACTTCTGAATAAACATGCATAGGACTGGACTCTCAGAACGTAAGAAGAGCCCTGCTGGATCAGGCCAAGGGCCCATCTAGTCCTGCTTCCTGTATCTCACTGTGGTCCACAGATGCCTCAGGGAGCACACAAGACAAGATGCCTGCATCCTGTTGCCACTCCCCTACATCTGACATTCTGAGGTAAACGAACTGGTGGCCAGTCAAAATTTTCCACAGCATTTCTCAGTGACAGCCCCCCCAACCAGATGCTCCTCTTCAGACATGTACTCATAGGAACAGCCCCACTGGATCAGGCCAAAGGCCCATCTAGTCCAGCTTCCTGTATCTCACTGTGGCACACCAGATGCCTCAGGGAGCACACAAGATAACAAGATGCCTGCATCTCATTGCCACCCCCTGCATTTGGTGCCAGAAGGGTGAGGAGGACAGCAATGCTCTTTCACCTTCACTGTAGAAACTCGAGGGACTCACTATAATGTGACAGGAGGCTCTTGCTTCAAGCCCAAGCTGAATCCTGACTTTAGGGAGTCAAAGAGACAGTGACTTGCCAAAGACCACCCTTTGCCTGCATGCCTAAATGGAAATTTGAACCCAGAGCTTCCAAGTCCCAACATTCTACCCACAAAACCACTCTGACTCATTTAAATTATAACCTTTTTTTTTCTTTACATTTTGAGGGATATCATGCAGTTGACATATTAGAATTCCATCAGAGTATTTTGTGAGAAATCATTTAGAAATACAGTTCAGGATTATTCCAACAAGTATTCCTCTAAGAAACTGGAATATTAAGTAATATTTCACTACTATACTGTCTATTATGCTTTAAGGATATTGTAGTTATTCTTGTTTTTCAGAACATAGTTGCTAATACACTAACCTTAATGACTTTTCAGTTTAAACAATTCTTGGATTCTGCAAGGAAGGCTCCATCAGAGCATTGAAAACTAAATCAAAATTCCAACATGGAAGGCGGGGATTTTAGTTTAGGATTAAGCTCTGAATTCGCTCCCAGGAAACAAATTATTTCTGGATGGAAACCAACAAAGCAATTATCTAGTTTGCTGCTCTTGCTACTGAGGGTTGTTGCTTACCAGAGGGACCTGACACAAAGGCTCTTACCTAGCCAGGCTTGTATAAAAGAAGAAAATATTACTTACCTTATTCCAAAACACTTCAATTTCCTGGCTATCTGCCACCAACGGGAGGGAAAAAAACTCTGAAATTACAGATTGACCAAACTCATTTTAGCTCCTGATCATCAGACTGCACAAACTACTGCAAGAATAGGGAAACGTAATTGATAATTTCAGTTTAGTTTCTGCTTGAGTGAAGCGAGTTCACTCTTATGCAGAAAGCCAAAAAATAATCAATGCAGAATTCTCACAAGCCCTGTTTTGACAGTACATTCAAGATTCCTGGGTATATTTTTAAGGTTACCATATGCCTCAGATTTATGAAGGCGCTTCCAGTTTTCATACTGTCCCTCGTTCTTCCAGCTATCTTCTGAAGTCAGTCTAAAATGTTACTTTTAGTGTTGCTATTGAAAACATTTGATTTTTTATCTACAATCTTAAAAACACAGAGCACACTGCTAACCAATTTTCCAGCACCAGGGTAAGGACAGTGCAGTTCTGAGGTCAGGGAACAAACATTCCCTTACCTTGAGGAGGCCTCCGTGACTACTACTCCACTGCAGGATGCAGCACATGCCCCATTGGCACAGCTTTGCCAGTGCTGGAAAATTGGTTGGGATTGCACCCACACAGTTAAAAAAAAAACCAGCATTGGAAAAAACTGTTGGTATAGCAAACCAGTCTCATGGTCCAAGCCTACCCAACTTTCTAGCACTGATGCAGCCCCAAGGTAAGAGAACAAATTTTACCTTGAAGAGGCCTCTGTGACTGCCCCTCCACTGCAGGATTCAGCACATGCCCCATTAGCAATTCTGCATCAGTGCTGGAAAGTTGGATAGGATTGGGCCCTTCCTTACCAAGGGTGACATCAGAAAATGATTCAGGTAGGGGGCAGCCAGGTCAACATGACAGTATGCACAATCTGAATGATCCCTTGAGGTGCCAGTACTTTATAAAAACATAAGAACATAACAGGAGCCCTGCTGGATCAGGCCAAGGCCCATCTAGTGCAGCTTCCTGTATCTCACAGTGGCCCACCAGATGCCTCAGAAAGCACACAAGACAACAAGATGCCTGCATCCTGTTGCCACTCCCTTGCACATGGCATTCTGAGGGCCAGAGAGGCCACACACAGTGAAGTAAACACACTGGTGGCCAGTCAAGCATCTCCACAATGTTTCTCTTTGACAGCCACCAGAACCGGACGCTCCTCTTCAGACATGTACTCATAGGAACAGTCCCACTGGATCAGGCCAAAGGCCCCTCTAGTCCAGCTTCCTGTATTTTCTGTGGCCCACCAGATGCCTCAGGGAGCACACAAGACAACAGTGGTTCTTCCCCCTGCCTTTCTCTGAGACATGACAGAGACTTCTGAACACATTGCCCCAACATCTTGAAAATAACTGGTACATGTTGTTGTTTTTCATTTCTCATCAAACAAGCAGCAGTGACTTACCTTGTGCCCATGTGGCTGATTTCCTTCCAGCACCAACTGGCTTCCTCAACAGCCTTCGGGTACTTCCTACTCAACATGAGTGTTCTGGTTGCTACTGGCAACCTCTGTGGCACAGAATTTTGGTTCTCTATGGCTTCTCTGCCAGTTGGCTGGCAATGGAATTTTGAACCTTTGCCAAGCAAACCGGGGGTTCCCAGATGCAATGAGCAGAGCTTAGAACGGTCCTCTTTGATTTGCTCACGCAGGAAGTGGACTTCCCCCTCCCATCGAAATGGTATTAACTATTACAAGAAGGGTTCAAAAGGAGACCTGTGCCTTGCTAGGCTTGTAGATATATGCAGTTCTTTTGCTATACCAGAGAGGCAAGAACACTCAGGAAACTGCAGGCAGCGGAAAAGGCTTCCTCCTTTTCCTGGACATACATACCTGGAGCAAGGGAGGCTGGAGGAGATCTGCACAATGCGGCCTCAGACATGTGTCCTCTTCCCCCACCCAATTGCATGGGAGGCAGCAAGCTAGCCTCCTACACCTTACTTTCCTCCTACTTTGTGTGTCCTACACTTCCTGTTTAGTTTGGAGGGACTGTGTGAAGGAAGGAAAATGAGCAGGAGGCGAGTTCACTGCTTTCTGATCAGTGGCATTCCGGGGGGGGTCCCATGGGGTTACCCCAGGGGGCATTTTGGGGGGGGGGAGTGGCGCCATCATCCCCCAGCCATGATGCTCCCACACAGATCACAACTGCTGCCTCCCATCTGAAGGCATGTTGAGGGCCAGAGAGGCCACACACAGCTTCCCCAACCTTCAGAAAGCCTTCTAAGGCCTTCAGAGGACCTTAAAACATTACTTCCAGTTTCTCAGGGAAACCAGAAGTGACATTTTCACACCCTCCCTGGCCCTCAGAAGGCCCTCTAAGAGTATGAAAGAAGCACTTCCAGTTTCCCTGAGAAATGGGAAATGGTGTTTGAAGGCCCTCCAAAAGCCTCTGGATGGGCGGCAGCAGGTGCTGCTACCGAGGGAGCAGCTGCTCGGCTAGTGGTAGCTGGTGGCAATTTGGGGTCACGGCCCCAGGGGATGCAGGGCCAGGAGCAGCACTGCCTCTGATCTGCTCCTCACCCGCGTTCAGTGGACGAGAAGCAAACTGGAGCAGATCCATTTGCAAGGTCTCAGGGCGGCGGCAGCAGACCCAGGATGCACAGGTCTTTGTGCTGTTCCCCACAGCTCATCACTCAGTGCCTGCCGCAGTCGTTTCCTGATCCTTGGGCTGACCCCAGGCCCAGGGTCATCCTTTTAGCATGCTGAGAGCTTTGCACTAGATTTCTGCAACCTTTAAATGCCTAAACCTTTAAAGGTAAAGGTTTCCCCACGACCCAAGGGTCTAGTCGTGACCGACTGTAGGGGGCGCTGCCCATCTCCGTTTCAAAGCCTGTAGAGCTGGCGTTTTTGTCTGAGGACAAGCTTCCGTGGTCATGTGGCCAGCATGACTCTATGCCGTAGCGCACGGAACGCCGTTCCCTTCCCACCGAAGTGGTCCCTATTTATCTACTTGCATTTAGGTGCTTTCGAACTGCTAGGTTGGCAGGAGCTGGGACAAGCAACGGGAGCTCACTCCATCGCGCAGTCTTGAACTCCCAACCTTCCAATTGGAAAGCCCAGCAACAGCGGATTAACCCGCTGCGCCACCACGTCCCACAAACCTTTAAATGCCCATAAATTCTTTAAATAAATACTAGACTTTTTATTATGCCTACCAATTGTAGACCAGTTTTTCTTACTTACCTGTTTTCACACCCCTGAGTGTATGGGAAAGTGGCACAGCTAGGGTGTCTAGGATCTGGGGCCCCAAAATTTTTAACCTCTCCCTCCTGCCTCAGAAGCCCTCAGAAGCCCTTCTGGAGGCCTCTGGAAGTGCTTTCCGTTTGGCAGGATTTGGCTAAAATTGGAGAGAGGCAGGGGAGAGGACGGTTGATTTCATTTCAGCCTCCCTTTTCCACAATAATCTGAGCACTGGTAGTCTGATGCTGCTAACCTATGGACAGACTATCCTGTTGGGGGAATGTTTACCAGACCTGTCCCATCTCCTTCCCCCTCCAACAGTGGAGCAGGCAAGAATCACGGGAACAGAAGTAGGAAAGAGTAAAACAGAGAACTGTGGTACAAAGCAAACAGGCTCCGGCTTAGCCAGCCTGGGCACAGTGGAGAATGTTTTCCTGGGGAAAGAAACCAAGACCCAGCCTCTTTACAAGATCCAGAGGCCTCCTTTGCCTTAAGAATTGGGTGCCCCACTGGCAAGCACAAGGCCACGTCATTATCACGGCCCCAGCCACAGAGAAATGCACCTGCTCAGCTCAGCGCGTGGACAATGAGAAGGCAGCAGGTATTTCAAGCAAGCAGCGGGAACAATTATGTTATCGTTTGCGGAACGGATCAGATGTTCTTTCGCCAGTCCTTTACAGCAGTTGAATTCTAGCATTGCTTTTATGCGTCTGGTATTTGGAGAACAGTAGTAAGAGTAGGGGCAGGAAATTCCCTGTTCCACTTGAAGCAGGGGTTCTCCCCGCCCCACAATTAAAAACAGAAAACCAGGCCTTCCCATTTATGATCTGACCTCTTCATTTAAAGAATGCAAGTTTTTAGAGTGCAGCCTTTTCTGGTTTGTGGCAATGGATTTCCTTCCTGCACTGGTTCATTCTCCCAGTTCCACACACTTGACCTGCCCAGTGTTGACCACCCCACTCAAATGGCATCTCATTCATTTGCCTCACTTTTCACTGGCAGAGGGCAAGGCATTCTCTTTGTGGAAATACATTTTCCCCTGTCTAGATGGGATGAATAATCATACCTGCTGCCACCCACAGACTGACTGAAGTGGTGTTTTTTTTAAAACAGGTTATAGAAATGCGGGCAAAATTATTCAGAAATATTTGGCATTCCATAGTTCTCATTCTTTTCTCATGCTAAGGGCCTTGTTAGAAAGAGATGGGAAGTAAACCTGAAAAAATACAAGAATAGAAGAGTTGTTTGGGCTGCATATTTCAAAATCTATTGTTTGTCCCAAAGTATTGGTAATAATTTCACGCAAAAATGCAGGAGGGATCAAAGAAAGCCCAGGACACATTGGTGCCTGAGACAGAAAATTCAGATCTCTCTG
>JAJKFI010000095.1:4238648-4257880 GCA_029204185.1 Lerista edwardsae
GTGTGTGTGTGTGTGTGTGTGTGTGTGTGTGTGTGTGTGTGTGTGTGAGAGAGAGAGAGAGAGAGAGAGAGAGAGAGAGAGGACAGCACAACTCTATTCTTAGGTAACATCAGATGGCAGGCTACCTGGTTCTCACTACAGGTGAGATTTGTCTTTCCCTGCTTGAGGTGTTACCATGGAAGTGATGACTCAAGAGTTTAAAAAATGCACATTTCAACTGTCTCCACTTCTGTGAAATGTCCCAACCGGCCTTGATGCTGTTGCTTTTCACATCAATGACCTCTATTGCTGGCAACTAACTGGTGCTTAAGTGATACAGAGCCCAACTTCCTTACCCACGGTGCCCTCTCATATGCTCATATTACCTGATTAATCTTCAGCATGAGAAAAGCATGTACTAACATAGGCTGCAGAACACACACGAGGAGGCTGCCACATAGATGAATTTTCTGAGCCTGCAGAGGAAAAATACGGAGCATACACAGTGGGAAAAGCAGGGATCAAGTCATACTCACATTCATACATCATAAAGTAAACATTTTTTTTCTTCCACAGAGATTAATCTTTGAAAAATCTTTGAAAATTAATCTGAAAAATATAGTACAGAAGTTAAGTGGCCATTCAAGTCCCGTCCCACCCCCAGTGAAAGTATGAACCTAGGAACAGCACTGTTTTGCCTGGGCTGAATTTACTGTGGGACTTAATAAAAGACTTCATCCTCTAGGGCAGGGGTTCTTAACCTTTTTACTATTATAGCACCCCCGGTTGGATGGCTCAACATGTCCCCCACCCACTTCGCCATACTGTCATCACCAAGCCTACTAGGTACCAGAATCACTTCAAAAGATGTCAATAGTTTGGTTTTACTGTATATATATGCATAGCTAGGAACAGAACACCTCCATCCATATTGATGATTGTGGGCCCAATCCTACCCAGCTTACCAGCGCTGGTGCAGCCATGCCAATAGGGCATGCACGGCATCTTGCGGCGGGAGGCAGTCATGGAGGCCTCCTCAAGGTAAGGGAACGTTTGTTCCCTAACTTCGGGGCTCCATTGTGGCGGCATCAGTGCTGGAGAATTTGATAAGATTGGACCCTGTGATAGTTAATAATCTAAACCAGCGGGTCCCAAACTGTGGGTCAGGCCCCACCGGTGGGTTGCGACCGGGTTTTTGGTGGGTTGCAAAACTGATGAGCTGATAACTGATGAGGAAAATGTATTGAGCCCTGTGGAAAGTGAAACTGAGCTACATGTGCATGTTTGCTTGTAAGTGAACAAACATGCCTTGGCTCTTATTGAAGTCCAGGTGAAAGTGAATGCAAGGCCCCCAGAATGCTCCCTGTCCAATGAACATGGAGCTGAACACATGCTCCAGAAGGCAGTCCTTCCCCACCATAGTACAAGTCTTTTTTTAAAAAAAGGCTGGAGTGGTAAAGTGAAGCTTCCTTTTTTTAGTCTCGTAAAGCTAGGTAGGTCCCAGTAGAGTTTCATTTTAAAAAGTGGATCCCGGTGCTAAAAAGATTTGTGAACCACTGATCTAGTCTAACCATTTTTTTTAAATTGTTCAGAGATCGAGTCCCATACACCCATCATTTCGTTCCCTAGCCCCAAGGGGTATGGATCAGTGGTGTAATCTAAATGATTTAATAACAGGTACTCACTTTTGATTGGCACGTGTCGGGACCCACCCACCGGAAGTGACATCATAAGCCAGAAGTGATGTTGTGGCAGGAAGTGACATGAAAAAAGCCCTTTTTGAGGCCTCAGATGATTTTAAACTGACCCAACAGTTGCAACAGTATTCCACAGCACCCCCAGAACATGTTAAGGAGGCCTGGCATCATGTTAAAACCCCAGAGCAACTCATTTTTCAGTGGCAAGGAAAGGAAAGGCTCCGCTCGCTGCCTGCCTGCCTGCCTGGCTCCGAGAACATGCAGGCAACTCAAACATGCAGGAAATTCAAACGTTGCAGAGGGCGGAGTCGACGAGTGGGCGGGTGAATGGGTGGGCCCAGCTGTAATCCTAGAAACCGGTACTCGCGTACCCCCGTGTACCCCCTGCATGACATCACTGGTATGGATACCCCCGGTTAAGCATTCCTGCTCTAAGGTCTGCCAGCCTTTCACCAGCAGGACACTCACTCTCTTAATAAAAAGACAATGCTATCTCATGGGAAACAGACTCTCTCGTCTTGCCTCTTCCTGGGGGCATACCATGGAGGTAGAATAACTGGAGACGACATGGTATTATTTTCTTGAAGCCATGGGTATACAAATATGGCTGACACCGATCTTTCCTGCCAAAACGGATTGCCGCGAATTCACTAATAAAACTCTCCCTGCACGTGTGTAAAAGTGAATCGCAACGTCTTTAATAATGCCTGCGTGTTCTGCATATGGGTGCACGAATCGCTGTACGAAAAATGGGATTACTTTGCACAGGCACTTAAAATCATTGTGATTAATTGCTACTGAAAAATATTACTTCCTAAAGTATGCAACCCTTCACAAACTGAAGTAGGTATGAAGAAGTAAAAGGAACTCAATCCACACACAACCTTCAGCAGTGATTTTTCGGATACAAAATGTTTGGTTTGCACGCCAGTAAGACTACACATTTGGCCGCTCATCTGAATACATTACATTACCGAAAGCGGAACTGTTGTTGTGAATTTTACACCAAATGTTATGTGCATGTCAATAAGACGACACATTTGATCATGCTTCCAAATAATATAGGTACATCATTCCGATGCGCATCTGAATAATCACTGCCCACAACCTTCTAAGCAGCGCATTTCCCTATACTTCTACTGTAATATTTTCAAAATTCTGAACATTAACAGAATTTGTTTTGGGGGGGGGGTGAGTGTAGAAGTTTAAAAAAATACTCTTAATAGCCTAGAAGTAAAAAAGAATTCCTCTCATATTGACAACTGCTTGTGTTATACATTGAGAGATTTTAATGTAATTTTCCTACATATTTATCTAATTTTTGCCCACCCTCCCCTTTTTTTCTTTCCTTCCCGTTCACACTTTATTTTTGGTTGTGTAGATTTCAAAAAATAAGTCTGTCAAAACAGTGCAATCTGAGTTTAAATAGACAGCAAGTAGCATTTCGTCCGGTATGTTCAGTAATATAATTACGCGGAATTAAACCTTGGAATTGCATATTAACTCATAATATGGTTACCACTGATGTTTCTACATGATCACACGTTGTTATTTTGGTAAGTTTTTGTTTCAGGAGTAAATTATTCAGTCCTAAACACTACCAGAAAAGCAATCTGAAATGCTTGGAATGAGCAATGTTTTGAGTACGCCAACATGGCTGCTAAGCCCGCCCCCTGGCCTCAGTTTTCTCCTATATCTTCTTAAGGGATGTCCTCTCCTGTCCATCTAACCTTCTTGGGGCATACAGAGCCTGCTGCCTTCCTGCCCACGGTGGCCACATCAGAACGAGGCAGGCTGGCTCCTCAAGGATAATGAATGCAAAAACAAGCAGTGATGGAAATGCCAAGCCAGGGTCCATAACTCATTCCTGAGCTCTGGAATTCATTGGGAGTTGCTGCAGGGCGGGAGACCCAACCAGCATGTGAATAGCCCAGTCTGGGCTGCCCACTGGAAACACAGAGAACTGCGGGATGCTCAAGGGCACCCTCTGCCTGCTGCACTCTCAAAATCCACACCTTTCGTCTCTCCCAAATGCATCTCTTCTTCTTCTTCTTCTTCTTCTTCTTCTTCTTCTTATTATTATTATTATTATTATTATTATTATTATTATTATTTATTGAATTTCTACCCCGCCTTTCTGCCCGAAGGCACTCAAGGCGGCATTACAAAATCAGAGCTAAAAACAGAATAAAATACATCATAATTTAAAAACAATAGTTAAAAAACAATATAAAATACAATATAAAAGTATAACAATCATCCCATGGATCATAAAAGTACAGAAATATAAAAGAATGCAAAGACCAGCCAGCCTGTCAGCAACTAAAAGCCTGCTGAAACAAAACCGTATACTAATACCCTCCCCCTCCTCACTCTGCGTTTTTAAACTATGGGGTTTAAGCAGGGGGGGTGCCAGCACATTGCTAAGGTTCAGTCATGCATTTTGTAGACACTTTGTGTCTTCCTTTTTGCCCCCAAAACCTTTCTGTTTAGCAGCTCTGTCTGTTGCAATACATTCACCTTTTTCTTTTTCTCAGAAAGGAAACAGTTTATTCAACTGTCCATCGTTCATTAATGCAAATAATTCTGTTCCCACTTAAGCATGGCGATTACACAGCCCCATTCGCATAGACAAAATGTTCATTTCAAAATTTTCATCCATGCATGCAGAAAACAAAGGTCTACAGGGCAGAGAAAGGTGGCTGCAGGGTTAGATCTCTGTAAAAGTCAATCTAAAGAGATCAGTTCTTTGCAACAGGACCTGTTCTTTATTTCCATCCTGTGTTTGTTTGTTTGAACCGAATGGCACAAGAAGTCCTGTTGAGTGAATGAAGTGATGTACAAGTCTACCATACTGACAGCAGAGAAGGTCTTTATCTGGAAGAGTTCAAGGCTGTTTTCAGAAATGTGGTAAGTTGTTTTAAGTACAAAATCTCTTACAGGGAATCCCACCTTTAAACAGACACAGGGTAGATTCACAGGTTCTTTGGTCATGCCTGGACTTTGGAAATTTGTACCTAGGAAAGCTTATTTTTGCCTCTTCCTCCCTATTAGTCTTCCATGGCAATGTGAATAAAAATTGTCTTGGCAAGCTTTCAGCCTGCTTTGTAGGTGTGTCTTTAATTCCCACTGCCTTAAACAGGCACATTTTGATTTCCACAAATCGCTGTTTTAGGAGCCGCTTGAGGAAGGCAAATTTCACCATGAAAATGGCAGGGGGAGCATTCAAATTCACCCTCATAGCATGCCAGGTTCCCAAACCAAATGGGGGGGGGGGCTTCCATGGCTGTTCGGGGGCTGAAAAGGACCACTTTCCATCTATTTCCTGCTGTAAACACAACAGTCTTTACTTTGCAGTCTTAGAGCGCAGTCCTAACGTAGAGTTAGGCCAGCACAATTAGGCCAGCTGCAAAGTTTGGCTGGCACAAGGGACACCATAAAGTAGGTTTGGACCACTCTCAGAGTCAGAGTAGCCAGTACACAGACGTGAGCCTTTCTCTCTTGACCCCGAGAGTGGTCCAAACGCGCTTTACGGTGGCCCTGGTGCCAGCCTAACTCCAGGTTAGGATTGCGCCATTAGTAACTAAAGGAGGCTTAATTGTTTTGTTTTGTTTTTTCCATTGAGCATGCTGAGGAAGGCAATAACTGTCCGGAAGGGCCCTTGCCGGAGGGCTTGCCGGAGGTCATATGGAAGAAGCAGAAGTGAATGTGGATCCCGGGTTGGCCAAAGCCAAGGTCCTGAGCCACAAAACAGGGCCTGGTCAGGCAAGGTGACAGCAGAAGCTTCCCCTCTAGGGCTCCTGGCAGCTTCAGGGACAGAACCTTCATCAGGGCCCAGCAAGAATGGGTTAAAAACACCCCCTCCCCATATGCCTGATCCTGACGCCCCCTCCCCTGCCGCTGCAATATAAGGGGGAAGAAAACAAACGTTCAGGGCCAAACTGGGTGCTGGAACGCAATGCATCGTTTGGCCTCCAGATAGATGCATCCCTGTGTGGCAGCCCGGAGAGCTGCACAGGCTTCCATGGCTCCTGCAACGTTCCGCATAAGGCAAGGGGGGCCAATCCATCCTGTGGCTGGAGTTTCCTGTGCACTGCGCTTCCATTATTACAGCTTATTGCACTACAGGGACGGCCAGGCTTTCAAGCCGAGAGCCTCCTGGATCTTGATGTTTGGGCCAAAGAGGCAACCTCAACAAGTGTCGCTTTGTCATGTCACCGCATTACAGGACTCTGAGAAGCCAAAATTCCATCAGCTGCACGACAAAATGTACAGTGCTGATCTTGGAGCGCTGGTTGTGCCTGTAAACTATTATATGGGGATCCACTCAGGCTGACTCTATGGTGACATCTCAAGTCACCTCCAACCTGCCCTTATCCAGCCCAAGCCAAATGCCTTCCTTGCCCCTTTCTCCACTGCATGACAGCCACTCCTGGACTGCAACACAGCATCTGGCATTGCAGTTGTGGTCATTCCTCCCCCAGACTACCGCATCACCTTGGTCTGTTCACAATGCCAGCACAATGGTACACAGTATGCGCCACTGCCCAAAACCAACCTACTCATTGATTTCCCAGAGCCATCTCTCAGAGGTGTCAGCCATATAAGCACAATAATATTCATTCCTTTCCTGCACATCAGCCAAAATCTCACGTGGCAAAAAACAAATATGGCATTGGGGAAAAACATCAAATGCACCCGAAAATGGGTAGAAAATGATGTTGTTCTGCTCGTACTAGGATGCCAAGAAAAGACTGAGATACTGTCATAAAGTGACTTTATTACAAATTTGTTTCGGAGCAGCTGGGACTAGCCCAGTGGTTCTCAAACTTGTTAGACCAGAACCCACTTTTTAGAATGGCACTCGTGTCATGACCCACCAGAAGTGATATCATTAACTGGATATCATTAACTGATGCCATAGCTGGAAGTGACATCATCAAGCAGAAAGTGTCATCATTGTGACATAAGAAAATGACACTCCTGGAATGCAAACTGGCATTCTTGGACTGCAGCCATTACACAATCATGGAACATCCCTGACAGAAAACAAGATGAGGACAAAATATTATGTTAAAGCAATGAACTAAAAACATTTTTTTTCAAAAAACCCTCATTTGAAAATTCAAACTGTGAACACTCACAAAAGGAAAATAGCAAGAGTAAGTCTGCGACTTCCAAGATGGCTGCTCCCAGCTTTCTGTGATCCACATGACATCAGGTTACAACCCACCAAGTGGGTCCTGACCCACAGTTTGAGAAACTGGACTAGCCAAACTGGTCCAGCCGGTTTTAAGGAGATGGGATGGAGTGACCAGGCAGCTGGAAGAGTCATTCCAGCCGAAGAAGAAAACAGTTCCCTCTTCAGACGCTCTCTCTCTTTCCCTCCAGCCCTCCAGGCACCCCACGTCAGCCCACCAGCCATTCAGAATATTTTCATCCTGTAATTTGCGATATTGCTTCAGTGGTGTGGTGCTGCATTTTATAAAGTAGAATCATCGTGGGCGCAATCCAACCCAGCGCCGGAATGGCAAGGCCGGCCGGACAGCGCCATATCCGATGCTGGGTTGGGGGAGGCTGGAGCCTCCCCGCAGCAAGGGATCATGTGTTCCCTTACCATAGGGGAGGCTCCAGCCTCCCCTATGTGCTCCTCGGACCTGCGCCTGCTAAAGAGTGGCCACCTCCTAAGCCCGCCCAGGTCCCGCCTCCCCCCCCACCACCACCAATCCCTGTCCCAAAACAGGACAGAGAATCCCTTGTGCCGAATGTCTTCAGTCGGTGCAAGGAAGGCTCTCTGTCAGCGCTCTGAAGCTGATGCTGCGAGCAGCGCCGGCTTCAGAATTGGAGCGCCGACGTGGGGGTGCTGCTTGGAGCCCGCATGCCGGCACTCATCAACGTGATGATGTCACATCGACGGAAGGGGTACACTAGGATTGCGCTGCCCAATGAACTTCTTAGCACTGGTGTAGCCAAGACATTTGGCACCCGGGGCACAAAAGTTTCACACACACACACACACACACACACACACACACACACACACACACACAGGCCAGTTGTGCCAAAAACTGGAAATACCTAAGACCTCCAGGAGGCCTTCTGAGACTCAGGTAGGCTAAGCACAGCCTCAGGTTTGCCTCTGGGGGTGTGGGTCAGCACCCCCCCCCAAGGCACAGTACCTGGGTCAATGTACCTCCTGCCCCCCTAACTATGCCACTGCTCCTTAGTAGGCTTTAAACTACCGGCTTCCCCAGTGCCATTGCAGAACTCCATGGCCTTCAAGGGAACACAGATGTGGTGCACAGGTGTTCCAATGCCTGGAAAACAGCTAGATCCTGTAATGGGTCATTCACAGGATATTGATTTGGTTTCAGCTGCTCTCCGCTATGGCCTGCATCCGCGAACACACAATGCAGCTTTATCACATGGGCCTCTAGTTCAATACCCTCGCTGGCAGAGATGCTGGGTTTCAGGTGGAGGTCCTTCCCAGGCCTCCCTGGAGATGCCGTCAGGGGCTGGATGTGGCATCATCTGCGAGCAAAGCAGGTGCTCCACCCACATCGTGCTGAGCTGCTGCCGATGCTGCGAGTGGCACTTCTGACTGCTGCTGCGCACTGCTTGAGCTGTGCCAGGCACCATTAACCATCCCCGCTCCATTATTCATAGCGATTTGCATGGTCCCTGCAAGGAATACGACCAAGCCAAATCTTGCCCAGTGAACAGAGCAGTGTTGTCCGTGGAGCTTTTTGTTTACCTATTCAAACATAATCTTGCATGACTCGACTTGAGAGGGGAAAAAATCAGACAACTCAGAGCCCTCTTGGCTGTAGGACATGGGGAGTCCTCTTTATATACAAGTATGGTTGGGATCCACCAGTGGGTCGCAAGCCATTTTTTGGTGGGTCCTGAAAAGTTTTTGAATCATTGAAAGAGTGCAAGCTCCCTTACCAGGCTTGCAGAAGAAAACTGTTAGCTGAAATGCTAACCAGTGGTTTGAGGTCATCTTCATTCCCCCAAATTAAAATGTTCACATTTTCTGATTTTCTCTAGTAATTGGCATGCAGTAGATCCCATATGAACCCAGTTTCAGCCTTTTTGTCTGGCCTGGAAGTCCCCAACTGCTCATCCTGCTCTCCAGTTCAGCATAACAGGTCAGCCTGGCTTTGGTAGAGAAAAAGGTTTCACTGAATGAATGATATGTTGCAGCCAGGACAGTTTTTTTCCCTTCCGTTCTTCTGAATTGCAATGTGAACCAAGGGGGGAGGAGTTTTCGTCATGGCGGCCAGTTTTGTATGGAGCCGAAGGTCCCTGGCAGCCATGTGTGCTCGCTCACTTGCTCGCTTGCTCAAGTAACAGCCGCAGGTCAGCCTGGCTTTGGTGCTTTATTTATTTAAATGAAATGGCGGTTCAGTGGAAGGAGTAAAGTGCTGCCAGCAGCTCATCACTAGCCTGCCAGAACTTTAAGTGTGAAACGACAATTCCGAGTGCCCCACACCTCTCGTTTTAGACCATCTGTATTTGCATGCACAAGCATACCTGACCCTTGCCGTAGCTTGCCACAAAAAGTCAACTTGTGTGAAAATGGCTTGTGAAATTCCAGGGTGGAGTCACCATGGGTGCGTGTTAAGACTCATGCATGAGTCAATTCCCAAGGGGGGAGGAGACTCCTGAATTGACTCGACTCAAATTTTGAGACCTGTTCCCAACACAGCTAAAAGGTTTGGGAAGCTCTGCTCTACTGTATACCAGTGGTGTCATCCAAATGATTTAGGAACAGGTACTCACTTTTGATTGGCACTTGTTGGGGTCCGCCCACCAGAAGTGATGTCATAAGCCGGAAGTGATGTCGTGGCAGGAAGTGAGATCATAGCCAGAAGTGATGTCATGATTGTTGCCATGATCATGTTTGTAATAACTTAAGCTTGTGGTTAGTGTTGATTTAACTTCTATTGCTTTGCTTTCTAGAGATGTGTATAGACATATTTTGCTTCAACTGTTCTGTGGTTAAATAGCAGGCTAGACTGTACTAGATTGGGAGCCCTTTTGGGACAGGGAGCCATTTAACTTTAATGTTAAATGCAAGGAACCGGCAAGGAGCAGGAGGGGGAACGGGCAACCAAAAAAAGACCGCGTGGGGGCTGGGGCTGGGGGGAGGCTGCAGGAGGAACCGGGACGCTGGATCTGCGCAACTGGAGGGAGCAGAGCCCCAGGCAGCCTACCTTCTCATGCTTGCTGCCTTATTCCCAGGTCTCCCTCGCTGCTGCCGCTGCTGCCGCCTCCAGTCCTCTTGGTCTGCTGCAGCTGCCGCCACCACCACGCTGCCTGCCTGCCTGCTCACAGAAAGTGCAGGCAATGGCTGCGGGCGTGCAGTAGCCAACCAGCCGACGGGGCCAGCTTCGAGTGGGCGGGGCCAGCTCAACTTCTAGAAACCGGTACTCGCGTAGTGGTGCGTAGTGGGTGCGTGACATCACTGCTGTATCCCATGTGTCAGAAGACTCTTTCCTGCTCTCTGTCCAGGCTGCCCCCAGCATGGCAGTCTAGTCTGCCTTTGAAAACAGTTGTGCAGGAGCAAACATGATTTGTGGTCCCAGCCCTGCCCACCGGGAAACGCCACACGGGGAGTAGAGTTCTGGTGGAAGAGGGGACTGGGCCTTGACAACGTCTGCTCCTCTGAAGTAGGCAGGCCCACAAGCTGCTATTTCCAGGCAGCCACTTTGCAGTCACTCTGGTTGCAACAGTCCCCATTTCTTCTGACTTGGTTTACAGCACCAGGGAAGAGGAAACACACAAGGAATAATTATATACTGATAAATCCTTGTGCAAGTGCTTTCTCCTACTTTTTCCCACTCTCCCTCTTTTTTTTCTTGCCTTTTCATTTTCCTCTTTCATGTATTATTAGCGTAGCAATGATCTTTACTGAGGAAAATTTGAATCTGAAGGAAGGGTCTAATTGCACTACCTCGGAGGACTAATTAAGCCATCTGTGACTGACAGCCTTTCTTGCTTCCTGGTTTGGTGGTAGATGGAGCTGCAATGCCAGCTGTCCTGACTTCTTTTTTTCTATCTCACTAAAGCAAGACAGGAAAAGGAAGGGCACAATTAATAGTTTGTCATTTTTGTAAGCACGTTTCTTTAAGAAAATACCATCAATTTGCCTCCCTAGCTGAGACAGTCTGACATCTGGCCTCCTTCCATCTTTTCCAAACAAGCTGCAAGGGCCGACACCCAGAGACCCTCTTGGGACAAGCAAAATATGGCCAAACATTTACCAAGAAACAAGAGCTGAACGTATGTCCATGAGTAGTGGTGGTGCGTCATATACTGTATACGGGAAGCTGGACTAGATGGGCCTGTGGCCTGATCCAGCAGGGCTCTTATGTTCTTTATAAAGGCATGCCCCACTGTTCTCGGGGGATAGATTCCTGCCCCCACCAGGAATACCTGAAGCCTGAAACCATGGATAAGAAGGAACCTGTATTAAGCATAGGGTTCTCCCCTGCTCCCACCACAAGCAAGAAAATTTTTTAGCAACCCATAATAAGAATAAAGGAAGATAAGGGGGCCCCAATCCATGGATAACTGAAACCATGGATACACACCCCAGCCCCAAGTCCATCCCAGTACATTTGAACCAGGTCACGTATCATTGTCTTTGAATCAGGTCTTGCAAGAATCTCTCTCAGGCTACAATCCTACACGTATTTTCCTGGAAGTCTCATTGAACACAGCGGGACCCACTGCGGAGTGGACATGCATAGGCTTGTGCTGTCAAAGGCTGGAATGCGGTCAAGACCCTCTTGGGCCTGATCATCTGAATCAACCCACAGAGGCGGCAGTAGAGGTTTTCCTAAGGCAGAGAAGGCTTCCGAGCTAAGCCCCAGCAAGAACTGCAGGGCCAACCCATCTGCTCGCGGCATTTGAAATGGCAGGCAACTGTACCCCAAAGCAGCTCAGGATCCTGCCTCCCTGCATACCTGCAGAATGAACCACGTCCACGTTCCCTTTTGCCTGTCTTTGTACAATCGTGCTGGAGGCCTGCCTGCTCGCCTCTTCTTTCATCCCTCGTAATTTACACAGGGTGTTACTTCTGCAGCCAATTTATTTGTGAGGTTTCCGACGTCAGGGGGGAAAACACCATTGGCTCAATACAGGACTGAAATCACAAAGTGGCTTTCTAAGATGCCTTTTTCCTTTTTCTAGCTGCAAGATTTGTTGTCGCAAATTCCGGCAGAGGGAGTGGCATTTGCCAGCCTCATAGCCCTGCCCTGGAGCCGGCTGAGGACCATTTCGGAGAGGCAAGGGCAGCGTCCCTCCCCTCTGCTCTGGACCACGTGCTGTGACCACGTGCAGGAGCATCACTGACTCTGCCCAAGGAAGGCTGCTTACAGATATACCTTCCAACAGGAGCAGATGCAGGTCCTTTTCTGATGCCAGGTGAACTCGGCTTCCCCTGCTTCTGTTATGAGCCACACAGGCAGCCTCCCGATCTGACGCTGCCCACGCAGCATCCCGTCTGGCTGCAGTGGGGTGTTCTGCATCTATTTTCCTTTGGGGCTAGGCGTCAAAGGCCCTTCCCCAGTTGGAACAGTTCTTCCAGACCACACTAAGAGGAAACAACGGTGGTCGGGAGAGGAGGCTGCTTTGCTGTAGATGGCCCCTTATATGGACATCCAAAATTCAAGCTATTCCAAAATCCAGACAGTTTTGTCTGGCCTAGGTGCCTTTAAAAGGGGATTGGACAGATTCCTGGAGGAAAAGTCCATCGTGGGCTATAGGCCATGATCGGTGGTGCAACCTACTTACTATGTTAATAGTGGGCCAGGTGCAGGGGAGTGGCAACAGGATGACAAAGCTTGTTGTCTACTTGGCTCCCTGGGGCACCTGGTGGGGCCACTGTGAGATACAGGAAGCTGGACTAGATGGACCTTTGGCCTGATCCAGCAGGGCTCTTCTTATGTTCTTATGCATGGAAACTGGCTGAAACCATGATACTTCTGCACTCAGTGATGCTCCACACTGTGGGTATAATGTCGGTCATTTACCGTGTAGATCTGCATCACGTCAAAAGCTTAAATGCCTTTGGGATGAGATTATAGCTCAGTGGGAGGGCACATACATGTGTTGCATGAAAAGGTCCCAGGCTCAATCCTGGAGATTTCCAGGTAGCATGAGGGTGGAGCCCCGTCAGAGACCCTGGAGAGCAGCTGTCAGTCAGTGCAGAGACAGTACTGAGTCAGATGGAATGAATGACCTGGCTCCATCTAAGACAGTTTCCTCTGCTCATATGCCAAACTGCCAGGAAATGGCCACTGATTGCTTGGGGATTCTCTGTGATGTGAAGTGATGCAGTTTCTGCATGGGCTGAACTGTTCTACATATTACATTCACAATCTAGACCAGAAGCTGTAGTTGTCCCTGTGAGCAGGAATGGTCATTGAGTCATTGTGACTCTACTCAAATCACAAAATGCTGGTTTTCATGACTTTTGTTAACTTGAGTCATGGACGTCAGACCCGACATGAGTCTTGGGACCAGTGACTCAGAAAGGAGTCATGACTCAAATTTGACTAGAGTCCTGGCTCTCTTTAGTGTGGTGTGTGCTTGCTTGCTTACTTTTTTCCCATCAATTCCATATCACCCTGGAAGATCTAGTGGGCAATCCAGAAGCTGTCTTTCAGACCAATGGCGGCGGCAGATTTGGTGGGAAATGGATAGGTAGTTCCATGAAGCTGGATTGAGAGGAGAAAGAAGGCTTAAGATGTTGTTTTTGTTTTGCTCAAGCACTTGACTTGTTTCACAAAATGACTCAGGTCTCAAAATGACTTTAAATTTCCATGATTCAAGTCACAGTGGGCACAAGTCACATCGCATCACGGGATCGCTGACTCATGACTCGACTCGTGACTCAAGGTTAGTGGCTTTAGCACATCCCTGCCTGTGAGTAGCTCAGTCCTGTGCAAGGCCGTTTTGGAATGATGCCTAAATGGGAAAGGTGGCCCCAGAGGATACGGCTTGAAAAACAATCCCCAGCACCCTATCAGCAGATTCTGCTCAGGGATTGACAGCGGTGACTGGAAGGGAGCTATATGATGACACTGAGCCTTCCCCCTCCTCCATGTGCATGGACAAGGAATTATGGTTCCAGCCTCGGCTCTTGTCCAAGCTTGGTAGCCAGATGCGAGATCAGGGCATGGCCTTCCCATAGAAGCATCACTGTATCGATTGCATCCCCTTGCCCTGGCAATGGGGATACCTTCTGCGTCGGACCCCGCTGGCTCAGAATTTGAAGCCGGGTCTCCCACGGCTTGGAGAGAAAGGGACTCTGAAAGCGCTGCGTGCCGGCAGCTCCCTTTTCTCTTGACTTTTCTAAACACTATCCTTGTGCTTCTCTTCTTGTTCATGCCCACCCCCGCTCTTCACCTCATTTTTAATAAGTGCTTTTCATGTTCTCCCGTATTCACTCCCAACTCGGAGGACACACCAGCTGTTACATTTGGAATTATCCGGTTTTTGCAATTCTGCCAGGTTCTGTATGTGCTGGTTATAGGAGGAGGAACAGAAGAGAAGGCAAAAGGTGGTGGGCTGAGAAAAGGAAAGGATGGAAAATAGCAAAGTGGGAGGAGGAGAATAGGAAGGAAAAGGGGGGAGAACAAGTGCCGAAGAGTGTTTCAAGGAAGCCAAGGGAGGGAGAAAACAAAAGGTAAGCTGGGGGCATTATGAAGGCAGTTTGCAAAAGCCAGTTGCAAGAGCCGCAAAAAGGGGCACAAAAGATGGTTGCTGAGGACCTATTCACACAACCATTGGGATAAGTGAAGGCTTCAAGAAAAGCCTGCTCATGGTGGGTGCTGGTCAATTGTGAGCTGATCGTGCGCATCATCCACCATGGGTAGAATTTAGCTTGTTCAAATATAGGACTTGCTCAGACATCACAAGGGCGTGCCGTGGAGATCTCCAGCTCAGGCACTCCTTCTCATGTAAGGTGAGAAGACTGGATGTGTGGCTTTGATAGGGTAAGCAAGTCCCATGAAGTCCAAGCTATGGGAAGCTGTCATTAGCACAAACCACAATCCTTTTTGAGAAGGATGCTCCCTCTGCTTCTTTTTGTGGACATTGGAGCATACAAGAAGAAATGGAGGAAACGTTCTTCTAAAAAACAAAAAGTATCTTTCTCCCTCGGTGCCAACATGGCACCTACGACGTATAAGACTGCACAGCCCCCATAGGGCCACAGTTGTTCTTGGGAGCCATGTAAGCCTCCCCAGTGGCGAGGGGGCAGTGCTCCTTTCTACCCCAGTGCAATGGGTGTGATGCAACCTGTCCCCCCCCATGGGGCTTCCTAAACACTTGTACAGTGGTGGGATAAGGGGGGGTCACAGGGGTCAGAGTAGCTGCTGCCGCCGCTGCCACCCACCCACCCACCTGAGTTGCCACAGGTACAAAGGCAAGCAGCATTCTGCCCGCCCACCTGTCCCTGTGCTGAGAGCTCTCCAAAACGGAGCGTGGCATGGGCAGGGGCAGGGCAGGGGACAGGGAGCCAGGACTGTGTGCGGTGAGGCAGAGGCTCATCTGGGTTCGCCACTCTTTGAACATTTAAGCTGTGCTGTCACAGTGGGACCACATGGCCTGTGCTGCATCCAATGCAGCTCAGGAGGCAGCTGGAGCTCTCCTGGGGTAAGGGAATACATTGCCCCATACCCCAAGGAAAGCCCCAGCCGTCCCTATGGGGCTTCTCAGATCTGTGCCAGCTATATCGCTGGTGCAAATCTGGGAAGCCCAGTGTTGGGCTTCCTGGTCTGGGAAGAGGGCTAGGATATGGTGGAGGAGGCCTCTGCCAATCCTGCCCCTCTCTCGGGACCGATCCTCCTCTCGTTCCACCCTCCCCCACCCAGAAGTGTCATCTCCCCACCTCCAAAATGCCCTCCCACCACCCTCGCCCAGGCCCCACACCTTTTGGCGAAATCTTACCTATCCTTGCTAGTGCTGGCATGGGTGTGGCATCGGCAAGACCACGCGGGCATTGAGCCAGGGCTGCCGGCTCTCAAGTCGCCCCAGAGTGCACTTTACAGCATGCTTGCCACACCGACACAGGGACAAGTTGGGATCGTGCTGTGAGTCTTGTAAAGCGCTTTGGGATCGCAAGTGGCAGGTGTCAGCGAAGTGCTAAGTACGGCTGTCAGTTTTATTTCTACAATACCGATATAGATTTATTTATATTTTACCAGGCAGAGACTTCCTGGGTTGCTTAGTTACGAGAGAGCTATCGTGGAGAAGCTTTTGAGCCTACGTTCTCGGAGGAAGGCGGCTGTGGGGTGGGAACGTGTCATCCACAGCGACCACCTGCTGTGCCGAGCGGGGGTCTCGGTCCGGGTCCCGCCTTGTCCGCTTTCTGACACAGATCTGTGATGAGCACCTCTCGGGACCATGCTAAATGCTTTGTCCCCCTCCATTTTTTGCCTCTTCTTCTGTATTGTTTGGACACTTTTAACTCCTCGGCAGTTCCTATGCAGGCTCAGTAGCCTAAAAAACGCCTGGGACATCCTTGGCAAGCGTTCCTTGTCCTTTGCTTGGAAACTCCACTATTCCTCAAGTATCTGCTGTTGGTGGATTTGGCTTCTCTTCCTGTCTGCAGTGGCTACCCCTCCCCCAACATGCCTCCAGGCTTGGCATGTGCTTAGCAATTGGGCAGCCAAACCTTTCCACCTAGGTCAGGGCTCTCCAAACTCTGGCCCATGGGCCGGATCCGGGGTTACATATGAACATAAGAAGAGCCCCGTTGGATCAGGCCAAAGGCCCATCTAGTCCAGCTTCCTGTATCTCACAGCGGCCCACCAGGTGCCCCAGGGAGGCATGATGCTTGGATCCCGTTGCCACTCCCTTGTACCCGGTACTCTGAAGTAGCCCACCACCTTTGTAAGGAGGTTGCACAATCCATCATTGCCTATAGCCCACAATGGACCTTTCCTCCAGAAATCCGTCCAATCTCCTCTTAAATGCATCCAGACCAGATGCCATCACCATCTCCTGTGGCAAAGAGTTCCACAGATTAACTACCCTTTGGAGAAACCCTTTTGCCCTGTGAGCAGCATGCACTGTTCTGTTGAAGCACCGCTCCACGTTCAAGCTGATCTGGTGGCAGGGACACTCTGGCCAGTCACATCTATGCCTGGCATCCCAGAAGGCTGTGCAGCAGGACACTGGGCATAGATGTGACTGGCCAGAGTGTCCCTGCCACCAGATCAGCTTGAACATGGAGTGTCACTTCGACAGAACAGTAAGTGCTGCTTATGACAAGGAAGGGTATCTCAGCATGCAGCAGTTGCGAGCTTGGCAACCGCTGATCTAGGTCAAGGTGGAAGGGATGGAGTAACCAGGTGGGCTCTGATGAGGTAACAATGACATCATCCATGCAAAGTTATATATTTCCCAGCCCACAAGAAACGCAGTTGCCCGAGTGTCTCATTCATTGGGAGCTGAGAGAATAGCATGCACTTGCTCACCTGCAAGTGCAAGGACTTTGAGCCATCTTTCTTGCTTGAAGCGTGCCAGAACTTTGCTTATGCTCAGAGATGCTAAAGTCCGAGTAAGTTTTGCAGCCTGGAGGCTTACCCAGGCCTAATAACTCCTATCACTGCATGAACTGTCTTGTACAAGAATGTGCTCCGCTAAAGTCCTTGAATGGGGAGGACAAAAGCATTTCAAAAATGAAAAGGTAAATTTACAAATGAAACCAGAAGCCTTCTTGCTGGGTATACTTGATGATCAGGTACGAAAGGTCTTTGAAATCTTATTTTTATATATGACAACTATAGCATGGATAATGTATGCACAATACTGGAACATTCCAGAGGTACCTTCAGTTGAAGATTGGCGGATAAAAATTTTGGATTTATTGAAAAGGATAAACTTATGATTTTACTTAAAGAGAAATCAGTAAAGTCACTTATGAACGACTGGAAACCACTCATTGATTTCCTGCATGAGAAGGGAAGCGTTGGTGCAACAAATTTCGGACTTGATGAATAGGCAGATGATTTAGACCTAAAACATTTTGCCAGGGATTAAAATTAATGATAAAGAGATTTTTAAAAAGAAGTATTAAAGGAAAGAAGAAGAGGATGGCTAAGAGACACCATTTTTAATTTGAGTAGTAATCAATATATTGTAAAGGATGTAAGCAATTTAGATGTATTATTCCATGCTTGCTTTATATATTCTAAATTTAGTTTTTGTTTGTTTAGTTTTTGTTTTTTATGTATTTGCAGTTGTGAGTTTGTTTTTGTTGTAATGAAAATAAACTTTAAAAAATTAATAGACATCCTCTACTTCTCTCTTACCCCTGCTAACTGGGCAAGAGGCACTTTTTCAAGTGGTGCTCCTCTTATATTTAGCAGGGGGAGAGTAATTGTTCCTCTTCGCCTCAGCATAATGTCTTTTCTAGTGGCTGTTACTGGTGGTGTTCTGCGTTTTTTTTTAGATTGTGAAAAAAAATCTACCACCACCATTAACTGAGTTCGTCCAAGCATGGACCTTAGTTTATGTCTGGCCAGTTTAGGGCCAAATCACACACGTTGTTAAGCACATAATAGTTGAATTGGGTGCTTAGGTGTGCTCCTGTGTAACCAACATGATGGGCTGTAGTTCAGATCAGTATTATGGTACAAAGGTAGGGTGTATTTAACCCTTTCCTTCCATGCCACTTTCCTAAATATCACCCACCCATCGCAGTGACTTTTTTATTCTCAAAGCTTTTAACTGTTGACAGGCTGGCTGGCTGGTTCACTTTTATATTTTATACCTTATGATCCACAGGGCTTGTTGTTTTTAAATTTTATTGCTTTGTTTTAATTTTGTTTTATTGTATTGTTTTAATATTGTTTTTAAATTGTTTTTTGTGTTGAATTTTATATTGTAATGCCGCCTTGAGTGCCTTTGGGCAAAAAGGCGGGATAGAAATCTAATTAATAATAATAATAATAATAATAATAATAATAATAATAATAAAGTGCCATTCGCTAAAACAGCATTTAAAGGACTATATAGACACTGGGATACATTTTCTCTGGGAAAATGGCAGGGAACTAAGGGGTAAATACACTTCACACTATGGTCTCAACCCAAACTGCGACCCAGTGTAACTGTTACTTGGAAGTGTACCAAAGCTGTGTACCAAAGTGTACCAAAGCTAACTGCACTGCGACATGTTGAACATCCCATGTTATCTGGCTCTTTAAACCTAACCTCTGAGCCCTGAACTACTCATTGCCTGCAAGCACATATAACAGGAGCCTAATGGCCAGATTAGAACAGGAAACGCTGATTCCAAGAGGGCAGTCAGGAGCTACAGTAGAAGGGGATAGAGGTGCTTAAGCAGTTATCTGCCTGCCTCCTATTTGGGATAAAATTCCTTCCTGGCCACCTGAATTTTAAACACATTCAAACTGATTTTACAAGCATTTAAAATGCTGTGGAGGAACAGTCACTTCAGGGACAATTTGCCATTGGGAAATAGCTCTCTCTCTCTCTCTCTCTCTCTCTCTCTCTCTCTCTCTCTCTCTC
>JAJKFI010000095.1:4261607-4277048 GCA_029204185.1 Lerista edwardsae
AGAGAGAGAGAGAGAGAGAGAGAGAGAGAGAGAGAGAGAGAGAGAGAGAGAGAGAATGCAGCCAGTTTGAACCACACAGCTCTACTGGAATGAGGACTCTTAAGACTAGATAGCAGATCAATGTAATGCAGAGAATCCCCTTCCCTCAAACAAGGGTATTTCTCTCATTCTCTTCTTTGAGGGAAGGGGATTCTCTAATAAGTCTAATAAAAGACTGCAGCCTTCATTACGAAAGAACAAAGATTCTTTCGTGTATATTTCATACACAGAAATAATAAAGATAGGTTTCTAAAATGGTGTAATACAACCGTTCTGAAACTGTGGGGCATGACCCACCAACTGTGGGTCAAAGCCAATTTTGGCGGGTCATGAGCCAGTTTTGGGTGGGTTGCAGCTGGCAGCAGTGATTGCACCACAAGGCAGTTGCCACGAGAAGCTGCAAAGCATTCTTGGGTGCCACCCAGAAGCCACAACCACAAAGTGAGTTGTGGCACTAGAAGGATTGGGAAGCACTGGTGTACAATCCCCCCTGCACTGGTGTAATATGTTCCTGTCCTATGGTGGAGGAAAGTGGGCAGGCAAGGTTTCCAGGACCCCCTGCTCTTCCACCCCACTCTCTAGCAACTAGAGACAGGGTCTGATGCAGTGGTGTCATCCAAATGATTTAGAAACCGGTACTCACTTTTGATTGGCACTTGTCCAAATGCCAAACAAATAATGATTTAGGCCAGCTCAACTTCTAGAAACCGGTACTCGCGTAGTGGTGCGTAGTGGGTGCATGACATCACTGGTCTGATGCTTGATCAGAGTTCCTTGAGAAGCATATCTGTATGCCAAGGTTGATCGTAGGTCTTTACTGTCCGTCTTATGCAGAGAGGTTCTGGGAAAACAGTTCTTCCTGCACACTGACATTCATGAAGGTTGGCATATGAAATTGTGGTAATGTTACTTGGTATCAGAGTCCATATTGTCCTTTATAACAGCGTAAGGACATAACATAGCCAGGAAAGGAAAGGAAAGGAAAAGAAGAAGAAAAAGGGTGTGGGGGAAAGATCCATCCGTAACAAAGGCCCATGAAATGCTTAGAATAAAGTGCAGTTTGGCCTAGAATAGCTCAGCTGACGATGTGTGCAGCAACCACAGTCTGCCTGCCCCCTCCCCAGGAGCCACAGTGTTTAGGAATGCACCAACATTGCAGTCAAAGCTTTCATGGAACCTGAGAGAAGTCTGCAGGTGACTGTAAAACAATGGCCGTCAGGCATTACAAGGGGAACATCTGGGAGTGCCCCAGCATGAGCGTGCCTCTTCACATAGGCCAGCAGTTCCCAAACTTTTTCGACTGGCCTACTGAGCCGTTGGCCATGGCTCTCCGTTAGGGTGACAAACTTATACATTGTACAGGGCAGTGGGTTTTTTGCAAGGATTCCACAGCTCCCCAGGGAGCCACGCCTCACAGTTTGGGAACCACTGACACAGGCAGTCAGGGATGTTGAGCAGTTGCTGAGGCTGCCCACATTGCCAGTCCTTTATTTCCCTTGTGTTAGCTGGCATTTGCACAATATTGTAATTCAGTTCTACTTCATAACTTTGGTATTATGCCTGCGTGTTGCCTATTGTGATCTGACTTAAAGCATAGTGCTATCCACCCTCTACCTCGATGGCACAGCAGGCACAAATGGAGATTAATACATTTGGAAGAAGCCAGGCGATCTCACATCCTGATTTGGATGAGTGGCTGAAGCTCAGTAACTCAAAGGTAGCGTCATCAGAGATGCAATCTGTTCCATATGCAGGGCCTGTTCTAGTGACAGCTGTGGAGTCGCAATGCATAGAGGAGACGGCAGCAGCAGCAGGAGGAAGCCTTGAGATTGGTTAGGCACCAAGATGTATGTTGGGATGAGTCGAGACTCTATAAAAGGGGTGGGATCCACTTGAAATATAGTGGAGCCAGACTGCAGGCACTTAGTATCAAGAAGCGCACAGTGCAACTTTTATTTAAATATTTTTATCATGCCTTTCAGTCTACAAGGCAGCTGGTGAACTGAGGGCTGTAGGAAAGACTGACAGGAGCTGACAAGCCTCCAACTCATTATCATTATCATCAGGGGTAAATGGTAATGATAGGGATTGTGTTAAAAGTGTGGAGAGGCTTAAACTTGGCAATGAATACGTGAGAAATGAATGGCAGGCATTTAAAGAGATCAAAGAGGCGTCGGATACATTGCACACAAAAAGGGCACTTAGAGAGCAACACAATGATGAGATGTTTACATGTGGATTCCAGAAGCCTCAAAGCCAAAATGGGAGAACCGGGGCTCTTGGTGCTAAAAGAGAACACGGTCATAATGGAGAACACAACAACTCACAGAAAAGAGAACACAGTTCTAAGAAACCCAGGGGCAGCCCAGTGTGCAGCGGCAGTGAAGACGACCAATTCCACGCCTGGGGTAATTTAAAAGGGGACTGAGAATAAAACAGCCAATACTGTATTGCCATTGTACAAAGCGATAGTAGAGCTGCATCTGGAGTGTTGCATCCAGTTCTGGTCACTGCATCTCCAAAAGGGTATAGTGGAACTAGAAAAGAAGTCCTACTTTTGAAACGTTTTTGCAAAAGAGCAACCAAAATGATTACCGGGCTGGGGCACCTCCCCAGTGAGGAAAGATGACAGCGATTGGGGCTCTACAGTCTAGAAAAAAGGCGCTTGATGGGGGATATGATTGAGGGTGAAATCCTAACCGACTATCCAGCACTGACATAGCAGTGCCAATGGGGCATGTGCTGCATCCTGCAGTGGAGTAGGAGTCATAGAGGCCTCTCAAGGTAAGGGAATGTTTATTCCCTTACCTCAGAGTTGCATTCCCCTTAACACAGTGCTGGTTAGGATTGGCCCTGAGACATAAAATTTTGCAGGAAATAGATAGAGTGAATAGGTGAAACTCTTTGCCTTCTCGCACAACACCAGAACCAGGGGACCTCCACTAAAACTGAGAGAGTTAGAACAAATAAAATATTTTGTTACCAAGCATGTAATTTCCAAGCATGTGGAACTCCTTGCCACAGGATGCGGTGATGGCATCTGGCCTAGATGCTTTTAAAGGGGGTTGGGGTAGATTTATGGAGGAAAACTCCATCACAGGTTACAAGCCATGATGGGTATGTACCATCTGAGATTATCTAGTTGCTCATTATAAGGGCCGGGTAGGAACTTCTTTCTGTCATCCCAGTTGGATGGCAGTTTTTTTTTTGCCTACCCCAGACTGATGAGAGAACAGTGTGTCTAGCAGGTTTCATGTTTTAAAAAATTGTTACTTGTTTTTAATAAAGCTAAACCCATAGTCTTCACTAGGGGTGGCAGGGGGTGCAAGGGTAATAGGTTACTCAGAATGCCAGATCCAGTGGCAACGGGATGCAGGTATCTAGTTGTCTTGTGAGCTCCCTGAGACATCTGGTGGGCCGCTGTGAGATACAGGAAGCTGGACTAGATGGGCCTATGGCCTGATATAGCGGGTTCCTGTCTTGCTAAACCTAGCAGACTTACAGCCCAGTCCTAACCTACTTTCCAGTGCTGAAGCAGCCATGCATCAATGGTGGTGGGGGCAGCCCAGCAGCATAAGGCCTGTATAGGTTTGGGCTGTAAGGTGTGTAAGGATTACAAATAGAGAACAGAAAGTCTGCAGAGAAGCTAAATGAATGTTTTGCACAATTCCTCTGTGGAAGATATTGGGAAAATAGCTACACCTGAAAACATTTTCTAAGGCAGGGGTTTTCAAACTCTGGCCCGAGGGCCAAATCCAACCTTCTGGAGGATTTTATCTGGCCTTTGGCAGGTGGCCATTTGGTCGTGGGGAAACCTTTACCTTTATATGAGGAGACCCTCATGCCGAAAAGTTTGGAGACCCTGTTCTGAGGGGAAGGAACTGAGAAAAGAAGTACAAATAGTACGTAGTAGCATCCAGTTTTAGGATTGATTAAGTGACAAATGAACAAGTCACTGGATCCAGCCAAATAGCATACACAAGAAATCAAACGTGAAATTCTTGCTCATATTACAAAAAATATTGCTACCGGTCCCTAAAATCAGCCTAGACTGGATGCATCCTTGGGTGGATCCAGTGGGGACCTTCTTATACACCTAGATCCAGTTAGCACTGAATTGGGGGTGGGGGGCACCCAACTCGTATAGCAGCTGTGAGACCTTGCCAAAGTATTTTTCCTGTAAAATAAACTTACTGTGTGTCCTGTATATCTGTGGAGTACTTTTCACCACTACCTCCAGAGGGCAACTGCCATGGAGGAGCAGGCTTATGTCAGAATATGAGGTTAGAATCCAATCTGAATTGTCATCAAGCCCGAAGCAGCCACACAAAGTCGGAAAGGCACCTCTAAGTACGGTCTGTCATGCTTTCTTCTACAGGAGAAATAAAGTCATGTGGGGGTGTAGCCATCAGGCTATTGGAAAGTTGGGAAAAGGGAAGCTTTTCATAAAAGATTTGAGGGAAGCAGAGTTACTACTGGTGGGAAAGGCCTGGAGAACGGGTAAATGCTCAAAAGGCTTTATGTGGGATGGATAGTTATGCAGGGAAACCATCAATTTTCATGTACTGTCACTGCAGAACATCCATCTGTTGTTGACATTCAATGTGTTCTGCGTGTCTTTCTTCCTCATTGCCACAAGCTGGTGATGCACGATTCACTTTCCCCATCCTAAAGCTTATTTCCTTCCAGGAGAAGTGATGGGCTGGAAGAAACCAAGAATCACACGTATTCTTCCTGGAGGCACTGCTCTTTGATGCCTATACCTCTCCCTGCACAAAATATTGTCAGCACTGACATCCGTACTGCTGCAGGAAAACAACAATATCAGAGTCTGAAGGTACTGCAGTCACTGTAGATGACTGCTGGAGTCATTTTAGGCCTGTGGACGGGTATCCTATAAATGTAGTCTGACTAAAATTGGTGGAAGCCAATTGGCTCAGAATAGTGGAGATCGCAAGGAAGCCTGGTCCACAGTAGGAGATTCAGCATCACCTTTCTGCCCTGTATCAAAGACCCATGGTGATTATAACTCTCTCTCTCTCTCTCTCTCTCTCTCTCTCTCTCTCTCTCTCTCTCATGGAGATACTATACAAACCTCTTTCGTCACCAACAATTATATGTTCATTTTGCCCAGTCACTCACAACCAGATTCGTAGACAATCATCACAGTGTCTGTTTTACTGCCTGACACTACAATACTTATTCACAATTTAAAGCATGCACACACGTGCACACACACTCACACACAGACACACACCCAAAAAACAACTCTTAACAAAGGATCAAAACCCAGAAGCAACTGAATGTTTAGACATCATGATATCTGGCGAACCTGATGCTATATCACTGCAGTTCCAGATTTGGAGGACAACTTGCTTTCGCCAATATTAATCAGAGTACAGTTATAGGAGGCCTGCGCACAGGGCCAAAAGAACTCCAGCAGTCATCTACAGTGACTGCAGTACCAAGACACCGATGAATCGGTTTGCCATGGGACAGGTATCCACCAGTGGCTCTCTCTGCCTTCAGGACAGCTTCCTTAAAATGTGTTGAATAAATGCTGGAAGTGTAAGAAACAAGGAGGTACATTTTATCATTTGTGGTGGTTGTTGTTCAGTCACTAAGTCGTGTCCGACTCTTTGCGACCCCCTGGACCACAGCACGCCAGGCCTCCCTGTCCTCCACTAGCTTCCGGAGTTCGCCCAATTTCATATTCATTGCTTCGGTGACACTATCTAAGCATCTCATCCTCTGCCGCCCCCTTCTCCTTTTGCCTTCAATCTTTCCCAGCATGAGGGTCTTTTCTAAAGAGTCCTCTCTTCTCATGAGGTGGCCAAAGTATTGGAGCTTCAGCTTCAGCATTTGTCCTTCCAGGGAGCAATCAGGCTTGCTCCCTGTAGGGTTGATCATTTGTGGTAGACTTGCACAAAAGATATCTGGGCTCAGATACACAGCAGATGCAGTGGATTTTTAAGGTAAATTTACGAATGAAACCAAGAGTGCACACGTACGCATGCACGCACGCACGCGCACTCACACACACATGCACAACAACTGCAGCAAGGATACTGTATGCACAGCATTGGAAAGTTCCAGAGGTACTTTCAATTGAAGATTGGTGGATAAAAATACTGAACTTAATAGAAATGGATAAACTTACGTCTTCACTTAAAGAGAAGTCAGTAAAATCATTTATGAACGTTTATGAATAACTGGAAACCGTTCACTGGTTGCCTGCATGAGAAATATTGGTGCGACAAATTATGGACTTGATGAATAGGTGGACGATTTAGACCTAAAATATTTTGCCGGGGATTAAAATAAATGACGAGGAGATTAAAACCAAAAAGAAGTATTAAAGAACAGAATAAGAGGCTGGCTAAGAGACACAATCTTTAATTTGAGTATCAATTTTTGCAGAGGATGTAAGGAATTTAGATACATTACTCCAAGTTTGCTATATATATTCTGAATTACGTTTTTATTTGTATGTTTTTTATATAGTTGCAAATCTCTTTTAGTTGTAATAAAAATAAAACATTTTTTTAAGGACCGCTCCCTTGCCCACTCGGGACTTACATTTCAGGACTTACGTTGGCTTATAGCTGCTGTTCTCTCAGTGGCACTTGCTGCAGCCCAATATATGGGGGTTTGAACAGGATCCATGATTGGGGCTGCACTACCAGACATGCTTATAAAATATCTCATTGATTCACCCAATTTTCTGTGAAATATGCACATTTGGGATCGGTCTGTAAAATAATGAGTTTGTAGGATCTGGCTTGGAGGCTGGCAGGTAGAGACGTTCCGCAGCTGTTTAAAAGGATTACATTCAAGAAACAAACCCACCACAGAAAAACAAGCCTTCACAGTAAACGAGTTAGGCCCCAATCCTAGCCCCCATTGGTAGCACTGAGGCAGCCACACCTCTGCATCCAGAGGTAGTGGGCAACCCAAGGGCAAATGGGAAGTAAGTCTAAAACATTTATGCTTCTCCCCCTTGGCATAAGCCAGGGGCTACCTCTTTTGGTGGGTATGTCCAAGAAAAGGAGGAGATAGAATCCTGTGTGCACCACTACTGCTGAATCCACCCCCTCCTGCTTCTTCCCCACCCCCAGTTTCTCCCCCTCTCCATCCAGTCTTGCCACTCCCTCCCCTGCCAAGCCCCATGGCTGACTTACCGGGTTTGGTGGACATGGTGAGTTCTGGCAGTGAAGGTACAGAAAAAGAAATACTTTTTTTAACCTAGTGGGTAATTAATCTATGGAACTCCTCGCCACAGGAGATGGTGATGATGTATGGCCTAGGTGCCTTTAAAAGGGGATTGGACAGATTTCTGGAGGAAAAGTTCATCACAGGCTACAGGCCATGCAACCTCATTTTAGAAGCAAGCTACTTCAGAATGCCAGATGCAGGGGAGTGGCAATGAGATGCAGGCATCTTGTTTTCTTGAGTGCTCCCTGAGGCATTTGGTGGGCCACTGTGAGATACAGGAAGCTGGACTAGATGGGCCTTTGGCCTGATCCAGCGGGGCTCTTCTTATGTTCTTAAGGCTCAGATTGGGTTGCAAGTTATTATAGCTCAGGATAGCAAATCCTGACAGACAGGATAGCAAATTCTGTTTTATTTACCTCATATCTATCTCAGAACTTTTCCTCAGAAATTTACCTCATAATGCCAAGTGCAAGAGAGTGGCAATGAGTTGCAGACATTGGATTGGGCTGTTCAGTTCCTAAAGCAGTAATTTATCATTTAGCCCCTTTTAGCCAAGGGTTCATTTAGTTAGGAACCAAAGAATTAGCCAAAAAAAAAAAAAAAACCCCCACCCTTTTTAAAAGGTTTCAACTCTATAGTGTACCAACCATGCAGATAAACTTGTTTTTAAAAAGAGGTATTTGCATCTTAAGACTGTTGTTTGTTTGACCCTTGCCTTAACCCATCTGATTTGCTCACATACCATTCAATGACCTGGCTATTGAGATCATAAATCAATGCCAGGAAGTGCATTTGTTTTGCTTTGAAATCATTCATCTGATTTAAGCAGTTGGTGTTAATAAGGCCGATGAAGAACTTGCAGCCTGGTGGAATCAATCAGGGTCATTAGGGATGGGCCACGAAGGCTTTGCCCCTCAAGGTTACTTGGTGCAGCCTGCTCAGATCATTTGCAACTGAAGATTGTTCTTGACTGATGCCAATGTCTAGCTGGCAGCCCGCATCATTAAATGAGCAGGCCAGTTACTGCACTTCTCTCAGGACAGAATGTCTAAAAAAATATCCCAATGGCAGCGATGACGGGGGACACAGGGAAGACATACAGTTAGTTCACATCCACAGCCATCAGTCCCATATTATTAATCCACACCTGCCTCTTTATTAAATAAGCTGTCCCTTAGACTCTACTATTCTCAATAATTACTAGATCACACATGATGTTTGGGGGCAAGATCATCAAGCATGTGGCAGAGGCCCAACACAAAGAATCCTAACATATTGTTGTACCTAAAATGGGTCCTGATGCAACAACAGTTGGGAACCACTGTTTTAAGATAGGTTATTGTATGCTTTTTTAACTGGTTGCAAACAATCTTGTGGCTTCCAAGCAGAAGAGCAACCTAAAAAGTCTAATTTATTGATTGATTCCTGGGCTTGATGCAGAAGGCAGCTTCAGAGAAGAACAACATCCAGGCACATTCCTGTGGAGAAAACATGCCTGTGTGAGAACTGGCTCTGGCTTTTTCATTCCTGTTGTGACTGGTGAGAGATTGCTTTAGATAGGCAGAAAAGCCAATGCCATCTGCTCTAGCAAGGAACAAAACATCTCATTTTTCCGAGTGACTGTCACTTCAGGTCTTCCACAAGCGATAGTGTTCTAGGTTTTTGTCCTCTTGAAGAACATATTGTTATACTCATGTATCCTACTGAAAATGACATATAATAAAGTTTAAGCTACTTGATTCGTTTGCTTTGTGGAGCTTCCCTTTTACTGAAGGGTGTTCACATGCCTCCAAACAATATTTTAAGAGTCTAGCGACACAAAGGAGAAGATGGGAATTTTCGAGTGAGTGTTGTTCTGCTGTTTCTTCAGTAATTCAGTCTGAGAAAACATGACTGGATAACACCCTGTACAAAATGCGGCACCATCTTATTAACCCACAGGGCCTAACGGGCTGCCATGATAGCCATACAATCAGGCGTTCAGACTCGCAAAAAGCTGCATTGGCATGGGGAAGACATTGGGAAGTACCATCATGAAGGGGCCTGTGCAAAGAAGGTCCAGGAAACTGAGTGAGAGAGATAAGAGAGATTCTGCGTAAGGCCCTTCTAGCTGGGAAATACAGCTAGCCTTCATTGTGAAGCGAAAAAGCAAAAACCCCAAATCTAAATACTCCTTCAGTAAAACAGCAAACTTCTGATACAAGAAATGTGAAAGGGAGGCTAGGGACAGTACGTGCGCGTGCGCGTGCGCACACGCACACACACACACACACACACACACACCCCTTGCTGCCTTCCCAATCTTGCCTAGAACCCCGAAACACAGCCAAGCAGAGAAGTGCATAATTGCCCAAGGGAGGGTAGCTATGGAATATGTGGCTATGGAGGAAGAAAGTGGACAATTATGGTGTCCCCATATTGTAGCCCCCCTCTTCCCCTTCTACCCCCATAGTTAGAGAGAAGAAAATAACCCTAGCAACTATACTACCAAGGCAAGCGCTGCTAAATGGCTCATTGGTTACTATGGCAACCGACTCGCTCTGCTCCAGCTGCTTATCCCACGGTCCCTCTGTCACCCTATTTTTAGCTTGAAATGAAAGAATTGGACTTTTTAAAAAGATGCACGCAATCTTACTTTTTAAGAGACAAATTAAGGATCAGTGGCGATGCCATTGCTGGGATGCTTCAGATCTAGAGCAAAAATGCGTCCTTTGGCTTTGCTGGTGATGCTTTGAAGTGTCGTGATGAGCAAACCAACAGTCCTCCAAGTGGCGAAAGTGGAGAGTTTGAGTGGTGCTTTCAGGCCACAAAGCGAGAACATCTCTTGGAGGTTTAGCAGATGTAGAACTTGGGAAATTATAACGTTTTTACTGTTCTGGCTTGGCAGTTGGATGCTTAAACTTTAAGATCCAGATATCAAGGCTATCTAGCTATTCAACAACAAGTTGCAGCCATCCTACAACTCTAGCAGAATGCAGATAGTGAGACACATAACTGAATTTAGTTCTGTGCATGACTAAAAATTCTCTGCATGCAGACAACCAGTTCATGGGGGACCGGTCTAAGCTAGAACCTTCTCCCTGACAGGCTAACATTCCTCAGGCAGAGAGTTTTCAATCAGGGATCTCCTACCTGCCTTCTAAGCCTTACTACACAAGATGTTTTAGAGCATTACTCAACTTGACAGGCTCTGTTTTTCTTTAGTCAATAACAACTGGATCAAGTCCTCCCCCACCACGGAATGGGATCATGGTAAGGGTTAAGACACCCGCCCACTTCCCACTTTGCTCTTGGCCAAAAAAACCCCACCACCTGTCCGAATAATACATTAAAGGTCACATCAGTTACTATAAGGAAAGACAGGACTGTACTGAGTTTCACTGTTTTGGTAATAATAATAGAAAACATGTGTACAAATGCTAAGTGCTTCACATACATTTTCTTGATGTAAACCTTACAACAGCCTTATAAGGTGAGTGATATAGTTTCCATACTGTGGCTGGGTCTGAGAGGGAGTAATTTGCCAGGAAGCTCAACCCTACTGAAACGCACGGGCGCATGCACGCACCGATGCTCCAGGGCCAGCATGGGGAAATTTTGGAGTCTGGAGATCTCCTCGAGGCAAGGGGGCATCTGTGTCCTTGCCCCAGGGAAAGCCACAGCCACAACCACAACAATGGGTCTACTCAGACCTGCTCCAGCTAAATCACCAGCGTAAATCCAAGGAACCTTGGAAGGGGGGTGGGGGGGACACGCTGCACACACCAGCACCAGTGATCCCGATTGCTCTTTCCAGAGCAAGAGCTAAAGCACAGGGTTACCTTACAAGGAATTTGCACCTACAGGGGCAAGCAATCTACACATGGTTCACAGCCCAGTCCTGCTTAACCCCCTGCATGGTGATGCAGCTGCGCCAACACGGCATGTGACGTGCCACACAGGGGAGTGTTCGCCTCTGGATGCATCCTCAGGATAAGCCCTGGAGTAAGCTTGTGCTGGCCCACTGGGGCTACTTGGACCTGTGCCAGCTCAACAGCGTGAACCAAGGTTGGGAGAGCAAGGCCAGGAAGGGAGGATAGGATGTCATCATGCACCGCGGCTATCAATACCTTCGCCTTCCAGTCCCCAACCTGCCCCCATCCCCACTCTCAGTGCCACCCATCCCTCACCCTCCCTCAATTTGGAAGCGCTCTCACATTAGTACAGCTGTGACTGTCCCATGACCAATTAGGAGCAGATTCCGTGGCTTCCTGGAACTCTTAACCAAAGCAGCTCACAGTTCCAAGGATGGGAAGCCTGAATTATTAAACAGTGACACAGATCGATACCTCCTTTCACGCTAACAAATGAAAACAAGTGAAACAGAGGCCAGCCTTTGTGTCTGGCAAAAGGATGTGGCTAATGTGGGTGCAGAAAGATGAGAAGATTTCGAGGGAAGCAAGGCCTGTTTGTGGCAGGCAGAGCACAATTTGACAGGTATGGAAATCAGTGTGTATCAACAGTGTCTTATCTACCTTTTTTTATATCTATGAAGCCTCCACATGAGTATGAGGCCAGCACACTGTTCATTAGTTGAAGAAAGGAAAGCCAGTTCCTCCAAACAGGTTCAGGCACCAAACTGTTGCTGTTTGTGTTATGCTTATATAGCCCTACAGACCAAGTCCCCAACTCTCAAGTGACAGCTGAGGACCAATTCCTTTCCTGTGTTTTCATCCATCTTGTTCCACTGCAACCAAGGGAATCCCTTGGGCGTCCTGCACTTCATTCACAGAAGAACACAACTGTCCGTCCTATTATTTGGGATTCTTTTCAGCTTTGTAGAACCTGAGGAAGTGGACAGGATTCTCTGGAGTGTGAGGCCTGCTGCTTGCCCACTCGACCCTTGTCAAGCAGCCAGTCTCAAATATTCCGGCCAGCCTCAAATATCCCATTTTTGGGGCAAGGTGATTGAGCGGTGATTGAGTGGGTGATGGTGTCCTAGCTTCAGAGGGTCCTGGAGGAAGCAGATTATCTAGATCCATTCCAATCTGGCTTCAGGCTGGGGCTATTATTTCCAGCAATTTTATAAGATTATATAGAAACAGGAAATCATCTCCCCACGCCATGGTCCTGTTCCAGAGCAGAGCTGTGAAATTAAAAAGAAAAAGGAAAAAAAAAACCCAGTCATCAGCAACAATGACATGCTTAGCATAACATGTAGTTTAGCTGCAAGGTTAACAAAGTTTAAAAGCACTGTAGAAAGTGCTCTGTTTCTTTTTTTAATGGAGCTGGAATTCTGATTTGGGTGCATTATTAGAGTCAAACTGCGCTTTACACAGAGTTCTGTATAACTTTCCCGAAGGAAACAGCTACTGGAGCCTGCAATCAGGAGAAGAGAGGTGAAAGGAAGGGAAGCAGATGCTAAGCCTTCCTGTACCAGCCATTTCTCCTCTCAACAAGCTGGGATTTGACCTTCTGTCACCTGCACAAGGGAAAAAGATTCAGACCCCTTTTTTTCTCTTGATCAGGCAAAAGCAGATTGACGGTAGTCCTGTAATTTGATAGAGAAAGGTAGTAATTTAAGAGTAAAATTACCTAGTAGGGAAAGGGTTAAGCACCCCCAATTCTCACCCCATTCTCGATACTGAATTACAGCCACGCCATTAAAAAAAGGGGGGTGGCAGCTTGGGCAAGTTATACTGAACTCTACATAGTTTGGGCCTCAGGGATGATGTCAATCAATCAATCAATCACTAGTATTTATATACCGCTTTTCAACATAAAGTTCACAAAGCGGTTTACAGGCAAATAATAACATTAAAGTTAAATGGCTCCCTGTCCCAAAAGGGCTCACAATCTAAAAGGATGGAGAACACCACCAGCAACAGCCACGAGAAAGACACTGTGCTGGGGTGAAAAGGGACAATTGCTCTCCCCCTGCTAAATATAAGAGGACACCACTTGAAAAAGTGCCTCTTGCCCACTTAGCAGGTATGATGTGCAAGGTATGTTCGTATCAAACCACAAGGAAGGGCACTGTCCATTATGTGGCCATCTCAGAGCACAGAAGAGCAGTTTGCATTGCTACACTATCTGTAGGACAGACATTCAAATGCGTGAAAATAATATTGGCGGAAACTAAGGAGCATAAAAGCGTAACGGCACACTGGGGGCCCACATGCCAGAAGCTGAAGGACCTGAACGGTCAGGCCGTGATGGATGTGCTGTGGGATAGCCCCCCTGTGCAGCTTGTGGAGTTTATGGGGAAATAGTAAAACTCTGCAGCTGCTTCTTGCTTGGATACCCTCTGCGATAGAAAGGCGTAATTATTTTAATAATTAAAGCAAATAATTAGTGCAGCTTCCACGCTTGCTCCCCCAAGCACTTTTAGCTGGACACTCCACTTCACTGTACTCATGACTAGTCTCACCTTGGCTCTTGTTCTTCTTTCTACCTGGTTCCAAATCCTGGTCTGCAACTTTTCCGACTCTGTAATAGCCATCATGTGAACCTGCCGTAAAGTTCTGGGGGGTGGCCGCCGCCGCTGAATCCTAACTCCATGTCCGGCCGTGCAGGCCAACACAGAGGCCCTCGAGTTCGTGCCGGCAAAGTAGCTGGCACAGGCTTGAGGAGACCCATTCAGCTGCTCTGTTGCTCTGTAGGAATCCCCTCTGGTCCTCTGCCGCTACCATTGTGGCTCCCAGTGCAATCACACAGTGGACTGCCACTCATGGAGTGGGTTGATAAGTTTAAAAAGGATTCCTCAACCCGACTCACCTATTTGTCATGCTGCAAAACAGAAACGAAAAATGTAAGATCTCTACATATCATAAGTAGGGGTAGGGTTGTTGGTTTTTTTTGTTAAACACCACACAAAAACACAAAACACCACCTTTTGGGGGGTTAAAATATCTGAATAAAAACACAAAACACGGCATTTTGGTGTTTTAAGATATTTTCCAGAAATTACAACAGATTATTTTTCCAACTTGAAATAATACTGTGGCTGCATCTGCTGACACTGTCTCACCTATATCATCTACTTTGTACACTTTTAAGGCATTGAAAATGAATAAAAATGAGAACGGAATGAGAGTGTAGAATGAAAGCAATAACACCGAAGTTTGTTATTTTAATCAAGAAATTTTGGGAAAATATCACCCAAAAAATACACCCCTAATCATAAGAAAGATCAGGTAAGATTTGAATCTTGGACTGAAACTTCCATTTCTAGCTTCTGCCAAAAATGTTTTAAGGATAAGATGTTTTTCAACCTCTTATCATATAATTTAAATAAGATGTCTCATAGCTTCCCATTCTGGTCTTTGATGCCTTAATGTCACTGTAAAGGCACTCAGAAATTTAGCCTGATTTTCTCGTGATTCCGGTAAAGGCACATACCATATGTCCATAAGCATAACCAGCTTCTCCCCCTACGATCCTTCAGATACTGCTCCCCACAACAGTGTTATTTTTATGATTCTTATACTTCAGATTATTCCACCTATCTAGGAATACTTTAAACTTCCCCCACTGAAACTTCCCCCACTGAAAGTCCAGTATAATTTGCCTATCAGCCAATTTTCCTCAGCTTATAACAGCTATCATTTCTTTCCCCAAATTTTCAAATTTGCTCCCTATTAATTGGCCCTGATCCATTTATATTTCAACTTCATTTTTGTTATAAATATGTTATTAAAACATTAAAGGCCCAATCCTTAAACTTCCCTTATCTCTTTCATAGGTGTCCCAGTACCCATGATACCCATAAATAACTGAAACAGTGGATACTGAATCAGGAGATACCAGGGCACACCTGTAATGCAAACAACAACAACAACAACCCTGTTGTAACTTTACAGGCAGTCACAATCTTATTATTAATTCAAATCCAACAATTTGCAGAGCTAGTTATTTACTCATCAATCATACCACTCCATCTATGACCACATCCTGTTCAGTGAGCCTATCAGTAAATCATCACTGTATCCAACCTACCACAAAACCCATACCACAAATCTTATCCACACAGTATAATAATTAATCACACACATTGCTCATTAATACAGTATAACAAAAAGGGAGGGAATAACCACACAGAAACCTAGCAATTAAACTAGCCTATTTTTTTCCTCTGGAGATAGAAAAATCATTATCCTACAGAAGAAGAAGAAGAAGAAGAAGAAGAAGAAGAAGAAGAAGAAGAAG
>JAJKFI010000095.1:4277058-4288462 GCA_029204185.1 Lerista edwardsae
AGAAGAAGAAGAAGAAGAAGAAGAAGAAGAAGAAGAAGAAGAAGAAGAAGAAGAAGAAGAAGAAGAAGAAGAAGAAGAAGAAGAAGAAGAAGATTTCTAGACCACTTTTCAACAACATTCTCAAAGCAGTTCATAGAAGAAAGTGAGAATACTACAAATCAATCAATCAATCAATTAATCAATAGTATTTATATACTGCTTTTGAACACCAAGTTCACAAAGCGGTTTACCAGCAAATAGCAATAATAAAGTTACAAGGTTCCCTGTCCCAAAAGGCTCACAATCTAAAAAAAATGCAGACCACCAACCAGCAACAGCCGCTAGAAAAGACACTGCGCAGGGGTGAACAGGGACAATTACTCTCCCCCTGCTAAATTTAAGAGGAACACCACTTGAAAAAGTGCCTCTTGCCCAGTTACAATATGAAGACATGGCAAATAAGATGCAAACAAATTAGGCCCCTGCATCATCCTAGATCAGTGGTTCCCAAACTTTACCAGCCACTCACGCCTCTGTGGCTATAATGGGGATTGCGCTTCCCATAAGTAGCAGGTTGTTTAACCCTTGATTCACGTCGCCTAATCTACCCTGTCAGTTTCTTGACCCATCCAAGATTGGGCCATGAACTATTGGTGGGCCACAGACCAACAGTTTGGGAACCGCTGTCCTAGATTATTCCTTAGCCATCCCTTCAGCACTTAGACTCCGCTTGCCAAATAGTGATCTGCCTGCGAAAGAGAGTCTCCAGTTGTGGCCCTATTCACCCAAGTGCTTCATGCATTCCAAGGGAGCTACTGCAAAGTTTCCAGCTGCTTTAGAAGCCACAAGAAACCTATTGTAAAGCTCACCAACATATGCCAGTTCCCATAACATGAGAACATGTTCCCAAGTCAAGGGACAATGGTAAGTAGAACTCTGCCCTGCACCTAGGTCTCCAGTCTTAGTTCATACACTACTACTGCTTGAACAGCCTAGGGAACAGGCTGGCCACAACAGTACTGGTGATTTTGAAGTAATGTGAATCAGTCCTGAAAGGCAAGTAATTGACATTTTAAAGGCATGATCCAAGGACTTGTTCCCCCTGGGTGGTTTACAGGATCAGGTGAGAATACCTGCAATTCACAGGTTCATTACAAAAATCACGTGTGACAGAAAGGACAGGGTTTCTCTGGATGTTTCTTTTATTGTCCCAGCATTCAATGGATTCCTTTGTACACTTTCCTTTATGGCTTGGAATGACTCACAGTGCTTTCCGTGAGAACCTATCAAACAAGCTGTATTTTTAAAATCTCCATGCTGTTCTGCCCAAATGCAATGTGATTATTCCTACTGCTATCAATTTGTGCTATTTTGAACTATTTCCCTGCCTTCTCCATGCTGACATACTTCAAAGATTAGTAAATAAACTGACATCTTCCAGCTACTCAACACTCTCCATGTTGACCTCCATCTCAGTAATGAGCAAGGTCCTTCGTCTCAATAGGGATTGGAGTTTTTCGGTCTTTTAGGTCAATTGCCAATAGAATGCCCCAGTCTCAATAACAAACATCATCTAAATACATCAGGCAGAGGTGCTGATGCTCTGCTTTGGAGACTTTCCTATTACTGGAATTAAGGAATAATACTTTTTAAAGTTGATTCTCCTTCTCATCCTATAGCACTCACTCACTATGACGTTCCATGCAGACTACAAGAGAGGCACATTGACTGTTTTTCAAACTGTGGGGTGGGACCCACTTGGTGGGTCATGACCTCATGTCAGGTGCTGGGAGAAGCCACAGAAAGCTGGGAGAAGCCATCTTGGAAGCTGCAGACCTTACTCTTGCGATATTCCTTTTGTGAGTGTTAACAGATTAAATTTTCAAGTAAGTGTTTTCTTTTAATTTTTAGTTCAGTGCTTTTACATAATTATGCCTCCTAATCTTGCTTTCTGCTAGGGACGTTTCATGGTTGTGCAATTGCTGCAGTTCGAGAACGCCAGTTTGCATTCCAGGAATGTCATTTTATGGAATGCACAACAGCAGTTCCTGCTCGATGATGTCACTTCCAGCAACGTCATCACTTCCAGGTTGATGACATCATTTCCAGTGGATCCCAACCAGTGGTGTCATCTACTCTCCAGTAGACGGTACACTGGGCGGGACTTATGTGTGATCGGCAGCCCGTCCACTCACTTCTGCTTTCTTCCCACTCGCCACGCGGCTTTCCCTGGCCTCGGAGGGGGCGCCTACTCGCCGGGGGGATGGGTGGGGGACGCACCGGGTGCCTGGGTGAGCAGGTGCCCCCTCCGAGGTCAGGGAAAGCCGCGCAGCAAACGGGAAGAAAGTGGAAGTGAGCGGATGGGCTGCCGATCACGTGTAAGTCCCACCCAGCGTACCATCTACTGGAGAGTAGATGACACCACTGATCCCAACCCAAGCGCCTATCTAAAAAGTGGGTTCCGGACTAAAAAGTTTGAGAACCACTGGACTACAAAAAACAAGGCAAAGATAAACTAACCAAAAGACTGATTCAACTAGCTAACACAAGTGCCTCTGACTGGAAGACAAGGCTCTGTTCACTGTGCCATCAGGAAAGAGTTGCCTAGTAAGAACTTTCAATAGGAATCTTTTTGTCATCAGGAGTCAGGTGACCAACTTTTCTCCATTTGCTGTTATATATGTCTCACAGCTTGTGTTGCCTTCCCAATCTAAGCAACATCAGAGAAGGAAGTCCGAAAGCCAGACTTCTCTAGTCAGCCACTGGTATCTGCCTAAGTACCTACTACCATCTTAACTTGCTTCCTTATTAAAAAGGTAAAGGTTTCCCCACGACCGAATGGTCTAGTCGTGACCGACTGTAGGGGGCGGTGCTCATCTCCATTTCAAAGCCTGTAGAGCTGGCGTTTTGTCAGAGGACAAGCTTCCGTGGTCATGTGGCCGGCATGACTCTACGCCGTAGCGCACGGAATGCCGTTTCCTTCCCCCCAAAGTGGTCCCTATCTACTTGCATTTAGGTGCTTTTGAACTGCTAGGTTGGCAGGAGCTGGGACAAGCAACAGGAGCTCACGCTGTCATGCAGTCTTGAACTCCCAACCTTCTGGTCAGAAAGCCCAGCAGCAGCAATTTAACCCACTGCGCTACCACGTGCCCTATGTATGTCTACACAGAAGTAATTCCCAATATTATCAATTGAGCTTACTCCCAGGTAACTATGGATAAGATTGCAGCCAAAGAATCTTTGCTGACCAGGCTAGAAAGATGCCAATATTGATGGCATCATTTTCTCAGGCATGACTTGTATCAAACACAGCTCAATCTGGCCAAATTTGTCTTTTTTTGAAACCTGGGATGAAAATGAAGAAGTTGTTGCTTCAGACCAGTCCTCATCATGTTGTTCAATATAATATTACTAAAGTGATGTATCTCAATATTTGTAGCCTACAATCATTTTAACATCTGTGCCCTCCTTGTATTGTACAATAGTGAGGGTGGCAAATCAACCTTTTTAATAAATACTTTTTAAAAAAAAATCCAGTCCGAGATTTAAAAAAAAATTAAAGAGAGCATATAGAAAGGGAAAAACAACATTGCATACACTGTGATACATTATAAATCTAAAACAATACAATAATTTACAGCATGAATAAACACTGCTCCAGTTAGATTTGTAAATCATGTCTGTTTATTCAATAATAAATGGGAGCAAATTATCTCTTATCCCATCTCTTATCTCCATGAAATTGTTTAATAGTTATTATCTCTGAAACCTTATGTAATGGTGCCATTTACTCATTGACTGGTCCTTGGCATTTTTCCAAAAAATCAATTTTTAATTTCACAGAAATAATTGCATTAACTTAATTTTGATCACTTATTCCAAATATCTTTTCTTCTTCTTTTTTTAATTTCAGAACTCTGCAGTGATGTTTTCTCCAACTTCCAGGATCAGATGAAAGGCTGCTGCAGTCAATGCAGGGCCTTCTTACTCTCGTATGAGCCATTTTATTTTGAGGTACAGTATTTATTTATTTATTTATTTATTTATTTATTTCAACAACCCAGCCTTTTTCTTGCCAAAACAGATGCTCAAAGAGGCTTTAAAATGTTCATGAAATGCCACAAAATAAGAAGACTCTCAGGTCAGTGCCAGACTCCACAGGAGTTGGTGTTGTAGGCTCCCTCTGGTCTGTCTGTTTAAACAGGAGCAAAGGCATAGCTAAAGAAGTGCAGGGGGTGCAATTGCACCGGGCAACAAGCTTTAGGGGGGCAACAAGCTGAGCTTGACACTAGTGGCCAAAATTGTGAAAACCTTGGTATGCATGAATAATGACATCGTATTATATATCATTGAAAAGGTAATTTAATGCAGAATGCAATGAAACAAACAAGAGTGTAAAATCTTTATCAAACATTATGGCCAAAAAACTGAAAATGAAAATACAACTGTCATGTAAAAATTGCCATTTGTTAACTTCGTATTTATTAGGAAAAATGTTGTCATGTTATATACCATTTGATGTGGAATTTCATACAGAATGCAGTGAAACAAACTGGAGTGTAACACCTTCATTTAATCAAGAGTTATAGCCAAAAAAACAGAGAAAACAAAAATACAATTGTTATGTCACTTCCTGTTGTGATGTCACTTCCGGGGCAACATTTTGCCCTCTGCACTGGGCTACACTTCCATTAGCTATGCCCCTGGGCAGGAGGGAGGTTGTTTTGGCTTTTATGTATTCACCATTTTATTTCGTTTTTGTGATGGGAGCTACAAAACTAAAAATCCTACTACCGTATTTTCTTGCTGTTCCGAAAGTCTGCTATATCACCTGGCTGCACTGATGCTGCCCTAATCTGGATGAGGGTGAACGAACTAAAGGCCCAATTCTATCCTGTTTTTCCAACGCGGATGCAGCCATACCTTTGGGGCGAGTGCTGCACCCTGCTGGGGGTGGGGCAGTCATGGAGGCCTCCTCAAGGCAAGGGAACATTTGCTCCCTTATCTGGGAGCTGCATTGTAGCTGCATTTGTGCTGGGATGCTCGACAGGATTGGGCCCCAAACCTAACCAAGGTGGGAGTGCTCTTCTCAAAGAGGGTTGTGCTGCTGCTGCTGCTGCTGCTGCCTCTGCACAAAAGTGGGCAGGTGGAGTTTCAGGGGTCATCCTGATCAGCCCTTGTGTGAACCTGCCCCCATGCAGGGCCAGATGCACCAATGGCACTGACCCTGCACTAAAGGGAAGTAACTTGGTAGTGGTTTGAATGTTACCATACCTTTGGTGGAAGCCATTTTGGTTTTCCTCTTGGGTCTCTGGATGGCCAGCTCTGCCTGATAGGTAAGGTAAAGGTTTCCCCCCGACCGGATGGTCTAGTTGTGACCGACTGTAGGTCATCTCCGTTTCAAAGCCTGTAAAGCCGGCGTTTTGTCCAAGGACAAGCTTCCGTGGTCATGTGGCCGGCATGACTCTACGCCGTAGTGCACGGAACGCTGTTCCCTTCCCACTGAAGTGGTCCCTATTTATCTACTTGCATTTAGGTGCTTTTGAACTGCTAGGTTGTCAGGAGCTGGGTCAAGCAACGGGAGCTCACTCCGTCGCGCAGTCTTGAACTCCCAACCTTCCAGTCAGAAAGCCCAGCAGCAGCAGTTTAACCCACTGTGCCACCACGTCCCTATCACGCCTGATAGGTAGAGATTTCCAGAGCACTAGTATTACATCGTTCTCTTCACAGTACCGTCACTTACCCTTGGATTTTACAAACCATCTCTCTGAGATATCCTCCAACCAATTCGTCAACCTCTTTGGAGAGGTATGTTCTAAAGGCCTGGATCTAATGCCCCAGCACTTCCATGGTGGTTCTCTCGTGAAATGGAATATTGGCAAATAAGGTCAAAACAGCCTCCCTTCTCTGAACCACTGTCTTAAATGACCAAAAATAGCAAACAGAGCATATTTTGTCATGCATGAAAAGGATACAGATTATCTTCCCGGGCGCCCCATATTGGGACTGTGCCTCTCAATCCCTGCTCCTCCCAAAAGAACTGCCTGGTTTGCCTTGCAGGTACCAACCAGTCTTTCAAGTTCAATGTAAACCTGCAGCGCAAGGGTGCCACCTAGTGGCTTAAAGCTTCACAGCATCCAACCCTCACCGAAGCCACGAATCTTTGGAAAACCTACTGGCTGCCACTGAATATGTAGAAAGGTACCGGACAAAAACTCAGACTGTAGCTTTTCCCCACCCTTTCTGCCTCATCCCAGGCAGGGAGCATTGACAGGGCTGGTCTGGACACCTCTGCCCCAACACCCAGGAAATGTTCTGGCCCTCTGAATATGGGGAATTTTCCCTGCCCTCACTTGTGGGCTCCTGCCTCCTGCCCTCTCCAGCTTCTCAGCCTCCCCAGTCCTGGCTTGGTCAGCCCCTTTCCTCCCCTCGTGACCCTTGCCTTCTGCCCTGGTCACCTTCCTGCCTGCCTGGCCTCATTCTGCCCTTTTCCTTCCTCCCCTCAGTCCAGAATTTCCCTCTCTTCCTTACTCCGAACTTTGTTCCCCCTCCTCCTCCTCCTCTGCCTCTTTCCCTCCCGGCCTCCTTGCCTTGGCCTCTCTGAGCTCTGGGAGCGGCTGCCATACCCGTGGGAACCAGAGAACACCAAAAAGGGCTATTGGGCCTTCAGTGGGGGGGGGAGGCAAAGGACCTGGCTTTGAATCGCCTTGGCTGGAAAGATAAGGGCTAAATCACATCCCGCACAATGAACAGGTGAGGTGATTGTGTGTGTGATGGGGTGGGAGGGGAACCGAGTGAGAGAGCAGAGACCTGAGGGAAGGCAATGGGAACAATATACTCTTGAGTACTGTGCGTGTGGATACTTTTTCCAAAAAAAATCTACTCAGTGAATAGTAGCAGATCTTACCTTGCCTGACAGATTCATTAGAATTCTGTAGTAGGTTACAGAACAGAACAACTTGTCCCTCTCTGCACTTCTCAGGGCTCAGCCCTGATCATAGGATTGAGACGGAGGCTTTCGTGGCTTTCGTGCTAAGGCTGATCTGAGAAGAAGGGCTTATTCTCACACAAGTTGACATTCCAGTCAGTGGTGGGATTCAAATGAATTAACAACTGGTTCTATGACGTCATAGCCGGAGCCAAAAAAAAAACCCCCGAAGCCAGCCGAGGTAAGCGAGTAGGCGGGGCCCGGCCATTTAACAACCGGTTCTATAGATCCTGGGCGAACCCCCTGAATCCCACCACTGATTCCAGTGCTTTTGGCTGTGTGGAACTGATCTTCCGACTGCTTCAGTGCAGGGCCGGCTCCAGGGGGACGTCCCTGCAGGGCCCCACCCTCCCATTTTGGGCTGTTCGGAGGATTTGGCCCAGTGTCACTTTATGTCTCCCCCCCCCCCGCATAACTCTGCTGTCTCTTCAAGAAGGAAAGGGTTGGGGAGAGAACCTGTCTTCGCCTTGTCTTCAGTGTTCCCAAAGATTGCTAGAGCAACGTGTTGACAGCAAAGGCAGGAAATGGATTCAGGTTACCAAAAGATTACAAGAATCGGAGGGGAAAGCCTTTCTGTTCCACATTGTCCTCATTTTCAGGCCCACATCCGGCGCTTGGGTTTCCTTTCGGAAATGCAGGAGCCTCCTTTGGCTTTGGGAAGTCCTTTGGCGCTTCTGGGGGCTGTCATAGGATCTCCAGTCTACTGTGACGTGTGACCAGCGGTCAAGGAGGCTTCTGAGAGAGGCCAGGAAGGAGAGCCAGCAGGACACAGAAAAGAGCACTGTAGACACAAGTCAGGGTCAGGAGCCAGGACGGCAGCCCAGTCACAACCGCTGATGCCAGGGGGAATCCTAGCCAGAGTCAAAGGGTGCCCAGGTCGTACCCAGGGAGCCTGTCCAAGGGAGCAAGGACCATATGCTGGGAGCAGAGGACTGCAAAAACAGAGTCAGCATCGGGGGTCAGCCAAGAGGAGGAGTGCCTGAGGGCCCACTTGGCAGGCTGGCACCTGAACCCTCTGTACTGCTGGCAGTGGTTGCACTCCTTGGGGGTGCACAGGGTCCCATGGGGGACCCAGTGCAGTTCACTGCCCCAGAGCCCCCAGCCAACCTGGCACCAGCACTAGGCTCACAGATCCCCAAAGGCCATCATAGTCAAGCACTGAAGCCTTCGCCTGCAGGCGCCTGTGCTAGCAGCACAAGTTTCTCAGTGAGCAGCTTGCATCACGTTGCTTTCGGACCCCACCTTCTTGCTCTGCAACCCGACTCAAAGGGCCCTGTGATTGTGCAGGACAGGAGAGGACAGATGATGGCAGGAGTAACTTGCTCCTTTCTCAGCATCACTTGGGCATCACTTGGAGAGATCTTTGCCTTACTTTCCTGGCTGGGAAGGTAAAACTGGGGCAGTGGGGCCACCAGGGCCCATGCGAGCAACACTTCCCCCTCGCCTTCTCAGCAGCAAGGGCAATGCGGAGGCATCTTCTCTGATTTACTCTCACCACCCGGAATGGCTCTGAAGGCAAGGGCTGCATGTTGAGGCGCCTGCAAAACTTAGTGCATTGCTCCACTCTGGGAACGCTACTGAGCCCAGCACAGGACTTTGCCCAGCAAGAACCAAGCGCCACCCATCATGACCCCCAAATCTCCCTCCTGGTTCTTTACCAACAGTTTGCTTCTCCGCAATCTCCATTTCCTTTTTAGGCTTCCTTTTTATTCCCTGCAGGATGCGGCACTTGTTCCCTCCATCAGCCCAGAGGGATTTTGTTAGAATTGGGCCTTTACGTTCTTGTCTCTTAGGGATGATTTGACCCAAACCAGATGCTGCTCAACTCCTGTCAGTTTCCCACCAGGGGTCAGTTTAAAAGCTGCTCTGCTTTCTTTCCAGTGTTAAATACCAAAAGCCTTCCTTGCTCCATTGCAGTTCAAATGGAACTCATTCCTTTTGTACAGGCTTGACTTGTTCCGGAACATTCCCCAATGCCCAACAAATCCAAAAACGCTTCTCCTGCCACCAACCGTCTCATCCCCATGTTGGGATTCCTCAGCACCCCCCCCCCTTTAACTGGCCCTGCACATGGAGCAGTCGGCATTGTTCAGGCCTGGGAAGGGGGTGGGTTTGGCAACAACAGTGCCCGCCACATCCTGACCCCCCCCCCACCGATCGGCCTTCCCAGCCCAATGCTGGGGCAAATAAGTTTGCCACCTCATCAAAAATGGACATACGCGAGCGCAGGTGCCCACAGTGGATGCCAGCTGACACCTTTTGTCCTGAGGCTCCTAACAGTGCCCCCAATCCCACCTCCCTCCCGGACCCATTCCACTGTTCCCCACCCTGCCCCTGTCCCTCTGCTGCTCAGCACGGAGCTTACCAGCCATCCACCTTGGTCCTCTCCCTTTAGGAAAAACGGGCCTCCCACTGGCACTGCTAGCTTCTCACCTACCGCAATGTGCTTTACACGTCTGCGCCCACCACCACCACCACCACCGCTTCACCCACCCAGCTCCTTAAGAAAGGCCCTGGTTCAGAGCCTACACCAGGGTTTCCCAAAGTGTTGGTCAGGGCCCACTGGTAGGTCATGAGCAGACGCCCAATGGGTCATGACCTGGGCTCTCTCACCCACCCTCATCTCCATTTGGCTCCAAACTGAAGCCATTCCAGAGGCCTCTTTCGGGCCACACCAGGCTAGTGACCCACCTACTTGCCTCTGTAGGCCTCAGAAGGGCCTGCAGAAGCCTCTGAAAATTACCACCGGTTTTCCTCTGATAACAGGAAATAGCATTCAGAGACTCCTGCTGGCCCTTTTTAGGCCCACAGAGGGCTGTAGAGTGGGGCAGTGGCCCAACGTGACCTGGAAGAGGCCTCTGGGGTCTCTCGTGGCACCACCATGAGTACTGGGTCAGACAAGGTAGGTTGCAGCTTGCAGATTCGGAACCGCTGGTGTACATAAGAACATAAGAAGAGCCCTGCAGGATCAGGCCAAAGGCCCATCTAGTCCAGCGTCCTGTATCTCACAGCGGCCCACCAGGTGCCCCAGGGAGGCATGAGACAACAAGATGCTTGGATCCTGTTGCCACTCCCTTACGTAATATCTGGCAACCGTTTATGCTAATCTAACACTCCCAATAAAGATAAGACGTCCTAGCAATTAGAACAACTTGCACCATGTTAAGTCTCCAGGAATGCCCTCTAAAATATGCCTACAGGTGTTACGGAAATATCCACAGTTTACTCACAAATAGTCCCCAGAATATGCAAATGCAGAAACAATTATGCTTCTCACCCACCACACTTCTCAAGTCTCCCTGATTTATTTGGGGAACTATTGATTTTTGCCACTGAAGTTGAAAGTCATTGACATTTAGATTGATAGCATCGCTGCTTCTTAATATTGGGACGGAGGCAAAAGCAGGAGGGTGCTGTACCAGGAGCAAGGGCTGTACGTCAGCACCGCCATGCACGGACTAGCAAGAAGTGTGCAAGCGTTTCATCCCAATATAGAAAAGTAACACATCTCCCTCTCTGTTGCTTGTGGTAACTTTGGCAAGCCATGGAACAATGGTAATTGCTTGTTACTGTGGAAACTAGACCTCCAGAAATATCACTAATGAGCCAGCGGGGTTGGGGGAGAAACACAAGTATGCAATCCACTGAAAACAGGCAATGCAACTGCACAAAAAAGATGGAGAAGGACAAACTTGAACATAACAGACTTGCATCGTCTTTATCTCAATGGGTTGGGGTCTAAAGGCTGAAAAACACATTAAAAACTTGGCTTAAATTAATCATCACATTAATTCCCTCACTGCTCATCTGGCAATGTATGGCGCATACCATAGGCGCCATCTAGGGGGTGCTGCGGGTTTTCCAGCCCCCACAAGTTTTTCCCGTGGGGGCAGAGCACCCACGTTAACGCCAGCCCCCCCCGGCAGCTGGCAGCCATGCCAATCAGTGGCATGAGCACCCAAGGCCAGGGCATGAGATCGCTGTGGCAAATGCCCGCTCCAAGCTTGGGAGAGGCCTCTGTCAGGCCGCAGCGGCCGCTTCCAAGCCCGGGGCGGTAGATTCATTGGCAGTGGCACGTGCCGAATCCTAACCCTCTTCTGAGGCCTGATCCACCCGCATGGATCAACTCAGACATGCACCAGAGAGATCGCTGATGCAGGTCTGAGTTGACCCACAGAGGCTGCTGGGGCTTGCCCCGAGGAAACCTCCAGCAGCCAGTTACCCTCTGCAGGATGCAGGTCCGTGCTGGCACCGCTGCAGGGGGATTTAATTAGAACTGAGCTGTCAGTTGGCCTCATGAATAGGCCAGCCCTGGTTAGACCACGAGCAAGATTCACACAGCAGTTCTGAGTGTGTGTGTGTGTGTGTGTGTGTGTGTGTGTGTTCATTGATTGATTGATTGATTGATTGATTGATTGATTGATTGATTGATTGATT
>JAJKFI010000095.1:4291625-4323964 GCA_029204185.1 Lerista edwardsae
TGTGTGTGTGTGTGTGTGTGTGTGTGTGTGAGAGAGAGAGAGAGAGAGAGAGAATCAGGAGACCTGGGAAAGACAAGGAAAATTATTTCCCCTTACCGCTCTGTAGACCTCTGGGTTTCCTCAGTTATACAGCTGGTGCACGTCAAAGGAGCCAAAGGGGGAGAGGTGGATAGAAAAAGAGGAGATATCATCCCGGCAAGCACCGGTGCCTCCAGCACTCCCCCCCCCGTCTCCCCAATCCGCCCCTGCCCTCCCTGCCCCAAAACCTCCCAACCTTCATTCTCCTTGCCTCAGCCGCCAACTTACTGGGACCAGTGGAGCCTCCAAGAGCTGCGCTGAACACACCGCAACGCTGCCAATGTGTGGCAGCAGCCCAGGTGTGCGTGATGGTGGCCTGGCTTTCGTGCCTCCGCAAAGGGCCTTGCACTGCAGAACGCAAGTCCCAGCACAGCAAGGCCAAGATAGGATTGGGCAGTGAGAGTGTTTTCACACAGCACATCTTGTTTCAACCAAGTTACGTTTACATCGCATGCGTTATAAAAGCCTCCCCTTTCTCTTCTGTGCCAATAACTATCGGATATTAGCAACAAAGCGCCAAGACCATGTAAGCCTCCCCTGTCAAAACAGCCCAGACCAGTCTTGAGTCGTCACGTCAGTGGTGGCAGGGAGTCGGCCTCCGCAGCAGACACGCTCGGTTCTCAGAGCAAAGGGAAGGTGGTGACAGCAGCAGCTAATGAGCACAGAAGCGCATCTTTCAAGCCAGAGGGACAAGTGAATGCCAAGTGGAAACAAGTCTCCCCTTAACAAGGATAGTAATTTAGGGTGTACCGCTGAGAGGTACACCCTAAATTACTATTCAGCTAGGAGAATGTTTGCCAGTCTACACACACCCTTTGGAAGCAGGTGAAATTCAGGGCAGAGATCAGAGTCTGCTGCCTTTGAAGGGGACTTTTTAATGGATTTGTAATAATCTGCCGGTATACATGGTAAAGCTGAGCAAGTATTAAAGTGATGCAGCGGGAAAGCTATGCTGGTTCCCAACAATATCAGTCAGCCCCCTTAAACGTAGCCAGTTCTTGATATAACCAATGCCAAATGGATTTGCATAATCTAGCAGAGCATTTCACACTACGCAAACTGGTTTCTGTACCAACTCCTTGTGTGCCTAGTTTCCAGATAGAGTCATGCCTTGTTATGCACTGATTGGGTATCCACTGATTTGACCAATCACTGATATCGGGGTCCACCTTTAAATGCCTTGTAACAAGGGGAAAAAGCACCAAAATCCCACTTCCTACCTTCCATTAGATTCCATTATTCACCCCATCTAGTGGCTCAATGCCACTATAAGCGTTTTTTTTTTTTCCTGGCTGCACAAGGCTCATTTCTTGAAATGACTCAAGACTTGAGTCGAAATGACTCTATAAGTAGCTCAGATCAAGTTGTGAGTGCCACATCTGTGACCCAGATGTGGCACTGGGTCAGGTGAGGGACTGCATCACCTGCCTCTACTAACCGCATGTCCCTGGAAACAGCGTGTGCCATTGGAGGAGGGCGACAGTCACATGACATGCAATGCACACCAACAGTTTTATGCCTCATCAGGTGCCCCTACACCTTGGGTCAGCCCTGGAGGAAGTTCTTTGCATGTATGATTGGGGAACTCTGTGCTGAAATTATTTTGGACTTGAAATAAGATTAATCACAAATCATCACAGCACTTTAGTCTTTAACCCTGAAACAGATGTTTCTCCTTCCACTCAGTTCCGACAGAAATGCTTGCATTAGTAAGCATTTACCTACTTACAGCAACTAGAATGGCAGCTACCACATGCAGAAGCTAAAAGAGCCTCTGGAAATTTTATGGCAGTACCACAGCAAGGTTATTGTCTTAATGGAAAAACTCAACAGATCAGGATATCTTCTGGTCAGCAACCAAATGAGTGGAAAAATTGTTTTCATGGTTCAAGGACACAGAGAAATTGCCAACAGCACACAGACCACAATATTTCTGTAATATGTTGTCTGTGTGCTGTTGGCAATTTCTCTGCATCTTTGAACCATGAAAACAATTTGTATAGATTAAATGGAATATCTGCATGATGTTCTTAAAGACAGAAGCATTAAATGAATCACTATCTGGGGCAACACTGATTAGTTTCTTGTGACTGGATCTACCAATGTAGTTATGAGAATTATGGGCAACTATTGAGAAATACGGACAACTGTTTTTTCTGTTAAAGTAAGAATCTAATGGCACAATCCTGACCTGGAGTTAGGCTGGCACAATTAGGCCAGCAAAGTTTGCCTGGCACAAGGGCCACCGTAAAGCGCGTTTGGACGACTCTCAGAGTCAGGGAGGATGGCGCACGTCTGTGTGCTGGCCTCTCTGACTCCGAGAGTGGTCCAAACATTAGGATTGCACCTTGAATATTGTTAAATGGTAGTGATTTATATTTTACTTCTGTTTTTGGTGATTGATGTTTATATTTTCAATGTTCAAAAGCTGTCAAAAGCAAATATTTTCCAATTGTGCCTGTGAAAGAATGGAAGCAAACATGAAACAGAAGCCAGAGCGGGAGTGGTGTCCGCCTGTAGCAGCAGAAACCACCAACTGATGTGTGGTGCCAAAAGACTCTTTCTTCCTTTCTGCGAAAGAGATGGTGGAAGAGGGACAAACAGGACAATACTTGGGAGAATGCTCTGGGCATATGGGTAATTTAGAGGAGGACATATAGGGAGGGGTTACAGCAGCCTGGGGGTGTCCCTTGGGTGAAACCCTGGAACTGCACTGTGAAACTTCAGTTGAGGAATCACTTTTCAATGGAAAAATACTCCCTGGGGAAAAGCAGGTTTTAAGAAAGGTTGCACTACAGTTGAGAACGATACGCATGGATTGGCAATAATGTGTTCACACCACATCTGCACACAATGTGGTCTGCTTGGACACACTCTCAAACTGCTCTGCCCCACCCAGCCCCACTGGCTCTGTTTTTGATCAGCAATGACTGACGTTCGGCTGCCATCATCATTTGATCTTCTTGGGCAGCTGAGAAATACAGTTATGTGAACTAGCATCTTGGTGTAACAGAAAAATAAGTCATCCCATCTATAGTAAAAAAAAAATTAAAAAATCCAAAAATGTAGAATGTGTATTAAATTACAATGGCAGATAAAGTTGCAAAGGTTCTAGAAATAGCTATAGTGCATGTAAGAGCTAATGTAGTACCAGAAAATGACCAGGAGATGGTAGTATTGGCACAAAAGTGTTTGAGATCCTAGCTGGCATTAATAATTTCATTTGGTATGTTATTCTAACGGTAGTCAGCTTGGTTATTTTCTCTAATACTTTTGTCTAGAGATAATATATTGTATAATTCTGCAATATTAAGTACATTTTACTGAGAACATGAGAAATTAATGATGAATGTGACCATACCACCATCTATTCTGTTCCCTAAAGACATTGATCAAAAACTTTACTTTCTAAACTTTTCATCACAAAATAAGGACTGAATTCGCTAAAATTATTTGTGTACATTCCTAGTCAAGTGAAAATGAGTAAAATATTGTAAGCATTCCTTCTGATAATTTATGTAACATTTTAAGAATGCTCAGCGTTTACATAGGCATTTAAGCAGGAATGTTAATATTTTTACACAACTTAAGAGTCAGCCAAATTGAGGGCCAAACTGTATTACATGCTGAATGCATAGCTGAGAGATCAGGCTGAAACAGAGTGGCTTAAAACAAGTTCTTTAAGAACTTTGAACCAGGGATTTTAAGCCCCTATATCAGGGTTTCCTAAACTGTGGGTAGGAACCCACCAGTTGGTTGCAAGCCAATTTCAGGTGAGTCACAAAGCACCTAGGGCAGCCATACTGGAAAATATAGGATGCTGGAAAGGGGGAGAACCATGTGATTGTTTCGCTTGTGTCAAGGTTGTAAATAAGCTTTTTCCGTCCTTATTCACTTTGCTATTGGAAAATGGCTGAAAACTAACCCAACTTATTGCTGCATTATCAGGAAAGCAGCAGGCTCTGGTGTCACAATGACGGCACTTGACATCACTTCTGGTGGGTCCCGGACAGATGGTAATTCTAAAAAGTGGGTCCTGGTGCTAAAACGTTTTAGCACCACTGCTCTATATAATTATTTATTCATGTTATTTGAAGAATTGTATACTCCACCTTTCCCATGCCAAAGCATGGCAGCTTTGTAAGCCAAATAAGCCAAGGCAGCTTACATGGGCAAGCTAGTCTAAATCAATGGGGTTTCTACACATATACAGTATTCTGTGATTCACCGAATCCTCAGTCCCAGATGCAGCTTGGAATTCAAAGTGTGGTTCTCCCCTCTGGCTGCTGGCCATTGCGCTTCAGCAGGCAATTTTGAGTCAAGCCTGGACAGGTCCTCAAGGTCATACTCCTCTCTTTCGCATGGTGTATAAGGAGGGAGGATGTAACAATTGTTGCAATTGGAAGCTACCTGGCTAATAACCAGGTGTGTGTTTCAGGTAGGCAACTAAGGGTCCAATCCTATCCAGTTTTGCAGCACCAATGCAGCTGCAATGCAGTCCCTCCTATGTGGCTGCCCACCAATACTATAGGATGCAGAGCATTGGCATTACCCTCCATTGGCATGGCTGCATCGGTGCAGGGAAGTTGGATAGAACTGGGTCCTAAGATGAAGAGGTAGTGGCTGAAAATTTGTGGTACTGAGAGTTAGGGGCACATTTCTGAGGGTATTTTAGGCCTAGTGTGTAAGTGTACAGTGATGGACTTACATTTTTGGGGCCCTGAAGCTTGAACTATAATGAAATGAAGTCTGGGTTAAAGCATTATCCTCATTCTGATTTGACCACAAAACATTCTAGAACTAATTTCTGAATTACAGACTGTGTATGCTAGTTAAAATGTTATATTCTGGGACTAATATAAACTTTTGATTCACTTCTCAAGTCAGCAGTCTTTAGAAAGCAGTCTGTTAAGCAAAGAAAGGGATGAATCAAACCTTAGTCAGAAGCAAAACTGGGGTGCTGTCTGAGCTTAGGCTGCTAAGTCGCTCCCATTTAGGGGGGGATTGTGGGTCTTATCCCTCTGTTAGGAGAAAAGCCAGGAAAAACAGAGACATTTGATTTCACAGCAAGAGGTAGAAAACACTTTGAAATTCCTAACTTCCCCAAGTGACCCCAGTCCACTGTCATTCATTTGCTCCTGTTCTATTACATGCACGCACATGCACACACACATGCACCACTCAGACCTGGATACCTGGCCAGACAATTATACGTTACACCCAAAGTTCCTTTCAGTGCATGCAGCAGCTGGCCCCGCCTCTTCCGGCCTCACTGGCACATCACATCAGGCCCGTCCTGTTGCGAAGGTCCCCAAGCCGCCCAACTTGGCTCCATGCCACCTTCTGTACCCCACGAAATCAGGGGACGCAGCATGGCCAGCTACCTCTCTGAGCAGCTCCCCAGCATGCCTTAATGCCAGCTGACTTCCTCAGCTGGTTAGCACCCGACTGGCATAGCACAAGGCATGCTGGGGCATTCCCAGAGAGGTAGCCAGCTGTGTTGCAACCCCTGACATTGGGCATCGGAGAAGGTGGCATGGAGTACAGTGGGCAGCTCTGGAACAGTCAAATGAACAGTCATTTTAGTGTCACCCCCATGGTATCGCTGCAGTTTGCACCCTACACACCCCTCTAGTGACGGCGCTGCATCCTGCCGACATCGTACTGCTTCATGGTAATACCATACCAAGTCAGAGTCAGGTTTCATGCTTTCATGCTGACATTGTGAATGGAGTTGTCAAAAAGTAGTTCTCAGCAGCAGTGGGGAGTGTGGCCCCCACTGCCAGTAAACTGAGCAGACGTTTTGCCCGTTTTCAGGGGAACTATTTACAGCCTGGAAGCAATGCAATAAAGTTAGGGGGTGGCTCAGCTCCATGCTATACAGATTGTCTCCACAGCTGGAAAAGGCTTTCGACTGCGTAGAGTGGGTCACATGCAGAGAATTGGCCTTAAGAGGTCTTAATAACATCAGCTGCTCTAGTTGTATAAATAATCTGTTGCATTTACAGATTTTGCCATCAGGTGTTAGTGTTTCTTGACACTCAGATGGCCTGTAAACTTTGTGGTCCTCTCGTGGCAAGCAATAAGGCACAACTCCCTCACCACTCTCTTTCGCTTTGTTCTACTTCCATTTCCTTCCCCGCCTTACTTTGCTACTCTTAGATCACAAACAAATAGACACACCTAAAAGAAAAGAAACCAACCAGACATTTTTTTGGGGGGGGGAGGCACACCTGGTATTTATAGAGAAGGTTGATGGAGCAACCACAGTTTCTGTGGATACTAGAATCTGCTTCATGTGCCTCTCTCCCTAACTACAGGGTAGCTGATCAGGCCATCTCCAGGTGGTGGTGGTGGTGGTGGTGGTGGTGGTGGTGGTGGTGGTGGTGGTTTGGGGGGGGACACCTCCAATGAGGCACTCTCCGTAGGTCCCCTTGACCTGGAAGGGGTGGCACATGCAAACAGAGAATTCTCTTAGGCTGCTTCTGGCTTTTCTGGGTGCTCCATAAAAAGTGAAAATTACAGTGCTGTCAGGACGATGACCATTTACTAGTCATCATGCTTTGAAAAATGGTGACTATGGATAAGTTTATTTCTGGGTGAACATATGGGAGCCTCAGTGACACAGACACAACACCGTGTTCTTCTCTGTCCTTTCTATAGATTTTTGGGTAGCCCAGTCCTATGGTGCTTGGCCTGCACAGGAGCAGCAGCAGCAGCAGCAGCAAAATGGCTACCGCTGCATCCTACAGGCACCGCGGCAGCCATAGGAGGCACCACGGGAGAAGAGGATGTTCATCCCCTTCCCCTGGGTAAGGGCGCTGGGCTGCCAATGGGCTTCCTCCAGCCTGCTATTTTGCCAGCACAGACTTGAGGGCCTCCATGTCAGGCCATGTGGCCCAACACGGAGGATAGGCTCCAGGGGCCACCACTGGTCCCGCCTCTGCTCCACCCGCCCCCCACCCAGTTCTGCCCTCTTCATACCCTCCCCCCCCCCGCACTGACAGAGCTTGCCACCGCCAGGGTTGAAACTGACAGCTGGCTGGCTCCGCGATGGGTCCTCCTGGGGCTGAGGCCTGGCACAGCGCAGTGCTGGCAGTAAGCCCTTAAAGCACTTTTGCAAAACTGGTGGTAAAGGCTTACTGCGGGTGCTGGGCCGCACTGGATCGGACCCTGGTTTTCTCTGCTTCACCAGGTTTCAGAGACACTCACTACATCAAGACTCACTCTAGGTTTGAAAGGGCCCTGGGCAGTGCCTCTGCTGCCTCCCATGTCCGTGAAACCAAAGCAGCCAAAGCCCCAGCCAGTTCACTCAGCGAGGGAAGCAACGCTCCTCTTACTACTACCACTCACTGCCTGGGCTGATCCGCTCTGTGGAAAGGAATGTGGATGGCGGTGGCGGTTGCCGCCTCTTTGAACATAAGAAGAGCCCTGCTGGATCAGGCCAAGGGCCCATCTAGTCCACTTCCCACATCCCACAGTGGCCCACCAGATGCCTCAGGGAGCACACAAGACAACCGGAGACTGGTATCTCGCTGCCACTCCCCTGCCTCTGTCATTCTGAGGCAGCCTATTACTCCTGCACCACCTCCAAGGAAGACACGAGACTGAGGTGTCACAAGTGTCACAAGTGACCTGTTTTTAACTCATTAAACCTACTGAACACACCGTCCCTCCCTCGCCGGTCTGGCATATGCAGAAAAATTGCCATCCATGGCCAATTCAGAAAAAAATTCCTACCCAGCCCTCACAATGAGCAACCGGCTAATCTCAGACTGGACATACCCATCATAGCTTGTAACCTGTGATGGAGTTTTCCTTCATAAATCTGTCCAATCCCCTTTTAAAGGCATCTAGGCCAGATGCCATCACCATATCTTGTGGCAAGGAGTTCCACAGATTAATTACATGCTGGGTAAAGAAATATTTTCTTTACCAAAATATGTTGCTCATCGCTTGGTAAACATGCTAGGCTTAATCCATTTAGCCAGGATGGCAGCAACTGAGGTGGCAGGCAGCAATGGGTGAGCCCTTTTCCATGCAGAGGGGGCTGCATTCTCCCCACTGCTCCTGCTCCACCCTGATAGATTAACTGAACGGGAAGCAACCATGCCAGCAAACGTGTTTTAATCACCGCACAGTGCTGCCAGGATTAAAATGATAACACACTGGCGCTAAGGATAGCAGTGGAAAGGCAGGGGTGTCGGCAATGGCACCCCCAAGGGCATGTGCCCACAAGTGCCACATGCTAATGCTAGGCCCACACTACATGTACAGTATATTCTCTTTTAGGATCCAGCACTCCAGCTTCTCTTGGCTTGGAGATTTTTGAGCACTGTCTAACACCCACGTATTGCATTCTCCAGATTCCTTTTCCTATACAATTGCTCCTACAACCCTTTGGTCTCTTTAAATGGCTGCCGTTTCTTTCTGTTTCTCCTTGACAAGTTCTGCCCTCTCTTCACTGAACTGAAACACGTATGTCATCATCTTAACGGTTGGGCTGGGGATGCTCCCCAGTTACCCTCCACTGTCTCCCCACTTTATAGCAGCTGGCAAATTTGACTCAACCGTCCAGACTCAAACCTTCCCTTCAGCCTCCAAGGCAGAGCATGTTGTCACCTTTCCCTTGTACTATATTTGGCATCTCTCCAGTGTTTCGTGCATGACTGAAATTTAACACTCTAGTTAGCAATTTCCCCCTGGCTTACACATGGCAAATTCAAGTGCCATTAAAATACTGTGAAGGTGAATGGTAAATAGTTAATTTTTCATTGGCTTCTAAAAACACATTCTGACACAAAGGCAAAACACATACACATATAAAAACCCCAATATACTGTATGTACAAGGGAAGAATGAGAACTCACGACATATTGAATGAGCACAGAGCCAAGAGAGCAATGCAGTCCTATGAGGACAAGACAGGGGAAGAAAGTACGCCTTGAACAGTTGCAAGGGAACTTCAGCGGGGTTACAGAAGAAAGTGTGGTTGGCCAGCAGAGGGAAACAAATGAAAACTTCCAAGAGAATTTCAAACTGACTGTGGCAGATGGATAGGATAAGCGCAGGCACTTTATAGATCTCTTTTCCAGAGCTTTCTATCAATATTAAAATGTTTACTGAGGGAGAACAGGTGCAGTCTAATTGAGGCACTCAACTCAGTTGACTCAAGTCACGCAAAATCCCCATTTTCGGTGACTTGAGCTGACTCAAATTGTGGATGTCACTGACCATGACTTGACTCGCAACTTGGGGCCAGTGACTTAAAAAAAGAGTCAGGACTCAAAATGAAAAATCAACTCAAGTCCCTACCTCGAGTCCTCCTGTGTGTGTGTTCTTGCTTACTTTTTTGCCGCTTCGATGTCATGCTGAAATGCCTAGTGGTGATCCAGAGGCAGGCATATAGAAGGACAGCATCAGCAGACGTGGTGGGAGGAAGAGGGTAGGTTCCAGGAGGTGGGGGCTGGGGGTAGCATGATGAGGGGAGGAGGAAGGCTGCATGAGGCTATGGGCGGGACAAGAAGGGAGGACATAGGGAGGACAGCCAGGACATAGGGAAGGGATCTCATCAAGATATATAGGTACCAACCAAAGGCTAGATGTGGGGCGAAGGAGAGAGGGAGCCATCCAAAGGATGTGGGGATTCTAGCAATAGGAACAAATAGCTGGAGTTTTCTTTTCTGTACAAGCCAGTGAGGAGAATGTTAAATGACCAATCCCACACGTGTAACCTGCTGCCAACATCTCCCTTTTTTTCTTTGAATGTGTGCTCAAGGAAGCCATTGACAACTCATTTCTCAAAATGACTCGGAGTCTACTCAAAAATAACTTTCCATGAGTAGAGTTGCAATGGGCACATGTTATGGCTTATGAGTCAAGGGGATAATCACTTGTGCTCAGCAGCTCAGGCTTAGTGACTTCGGCACATCCATGCCAATAGCTATGATAATGAGCTGGGACCTGGGAGGCTGCCAGTTCAGATTTCATTTCAGCCATGAACTTATTAGGGGGCCTTAGATAAACCATCACATATCAGCCAGCACTATAGTCAATAATACGGAGCTACCTTGGAAGGATGTTGTACAGATTACTGTGATAATGTATGTGAAGAGCTCCGGATACTGAAAGCATGATTCCAATGCTAAAAGATTATGGTGGTTCCTAAAGATTGTGTTTCTTTTCTATTACTTGTCACCATTATTTCCTATACAGCTGGTCCTCATTATCTGTGGGGGTTCTGTTCCTGGAACCCCTGCAGATAAGAAAAACCATGGACGTTCAAATCCACCCTCCACCCTCTGAACCCAATCAGAACTGTGCTCCAGTCAGGTCCAGAGAGCTTTCTGAGGCCTGTAGAGGCAGCGTGCACCCACACGCAGCATCTGAGGGGCCTCAGAATGCCACCCAGAGCCGTTGAAAGGCAACTTCTGGTTTTAACAGAAAACCTGGAATTTGCCTTTAAATGTACCCGGGTACCAGTCTGAGACCTGCAGAGGTTGCGTGCAAGTGCTCTCTTCAGAAAGCTCTCAAGTCTGATTCGGAGGGCAGGAGGTTTGGCACCAGTGGATAATGAAATTCATGGGTACCGAATCTGAGGATAACGCAGGGCCCCTGTACTTATGGATTCAAGTGAAAATCTAGACTTTTGCCCTTAGACAGACATGTGAATCCTTCTAACAAGAGGGCACATGGAGCCTACAGAAAGCTACAGGAGCGGGGGTCAGATCACAAAAAACCACAGCTGCCTGGTTTTTCCACAATACCATGAAGTCAGCAGCTGAGGTTTGGTTAGACTTTGCTCTCCAAGCCACGAATGGATCTGGAGACAGGGGAGGGGGCATGTTACATAGGAGCCGAGGCTCCTGCAAAATGAAGTGTTCCCCCCCTTAGGAATGCCACAGTCCATTGCAGGTTGGAAGGCTTATGCAGGGGGAAGGGGATTTAAATCCGTGTTCTCTGTTGAGGCTGCCCAATCCCCTCCTCTGCCAGGTACAGTAAGCCCATTTTTGGCGCACCAGCATGTGGGGGGAAAGATAGAACTGGGCTCTCAGTATCTTCAAAATATGGAAAGCAACATGTGTGGTCTGGGGAAGAAAATTAGGGTAGATTATTTATTATAATCTTTTATATTATAAAGAAATATAATCTTTTATATTATAAAGAAAATTATACCCCTCCTTTCCCGTGACAAAGCAAATGCCCAAGGTGGCTTACGTGAGCAGGCTAAACGACAATTTTTTCTATTTTTTTAAAACTAATATGTAGGATACAAATAGTATTCTGCGATTCACGTAATCCTCAGTACCAGATGTAGCCTTCACAGTGTGGATCTCTTCTCTGGCTGCGTGCTGTCAAGCTTCAGCAGATAATTTTAAGTCAAGTCTGGACAGGTCCTCAGGGTCGCCGGCTGGCCTTTTCTCACATTCCCCAATCAGCTCCACACCACCTCTGTTCTGCCACAACAGATACTGCAGCTTGTCACTGTCTGACATTCTGACTCCCATCCAAAAATCCCATCCAAAAATAGATCACATTCTCCATTACTGGCAGCTCAATCATAGGTCCACACCTCTTGCTTCTCACTTCTTAGTTAAAGCAGATTGGGAAATTCAGGTCTTGAATAAATAGCCTTAAATCTCTATGTATAAAATAATAAGAAAAATGCAGTTCCCTGCTCAAAGTGAATGTTCACACTCAAAAAGGAAGCTATAATAAAACAATGACAACTTTTAAAAAGACATACATTTCAGTACCTCTGGAAAATTTAATGTTTCAAAAACAGTAATCAGAGATAGAGAGGAAAAAATACTTTAATAATATACATGCTAAAACTTTTGTGACCTGCATTGACAAATGGGTAAAGTTAAAAATTTTCAGGCTTAAAGACCACTGTCTACAAAAAGCATTTCTATCTAACATTTCGCCTGCTTCTATGGCAGGCATTATCAAAAGAAACAGCACACCTCAGATAGTTGGTTGAACCTTTCAGTGCAAGTGTCAATTCACTGTATATCTTAAAGTGCCGCATACTCTTTTTCTCTGGATTCCCTTTCATTCTTAAAGCCATTGATCCTGCTGTTTTTGAGAACTGGTAGCCAGGCATTGCTGACACGCATTCTTCCTTCCTGTTCTGATGCTTTAGTCTGCTGCTTATAGATCTCAATAGCCTCCCTATAGATCCTAGTATGATAATGAAAATACTTTGTTCCAAGAGGCAGTTCATATTAAAAACAGTTGGGATATGTTCGCTCTCACATCAAATTACAAAAGGACATGCTTCTTCCTATCCCACTAAATTAACACTGCTAGAATTAGATCAAGATTATCTAGTTTTCTAAGGATAGCTATGTTTCCTTTTGTTTAAAATGGATATAGCATGAGACTGAATCCAACCAAGTTAGCTTCATGCTTATAACCAAGTAATTGCTTTATTTTAGTGATATATCAGATTAACGCATTGTGGAGTCATCTATATGAATATTTATAAATTCTATCCGGAAAGTTGATGAAAGCAACATGTGTTCTTTATTCCCTACTCTCTAGTGACAAAAGTTGCACTTACCCATCCAATAAAGATTGATATGCAAGTGTTAAGGTATTAAAAACAAAATTTGTGAGGTTTCCTGAGATTTTGTACAATGTAAGAATTTACTTCGTATGCCACGAGGTTTTCTGCTTCTATTTCCCTTTTCCCATTACGGTTTAGTCATGCCCAGCCACCTGAACTTGAATCCAAATGAGGCAATACTGCCCTTACCACAGGCAAGTGTCATGCAAGGCACAGTAAAGTACCTCCAACACTGGTGGTAAGCCATTACTGCCAGCACTGGGGCAGCGCCACGGAGACACCAGCCAGGCGCGCCCCAGAGGAAGCACCACTTAGTGGTGAGCAGTGAGTTCACCGCTTGTTGGTGATGCGGAAGGGATTTGCGTGGCAGGACCAATGGCAACGCTGGTTCCCAACCACCATATAATTCCAGAATGATTTCATTCCAGCTGGCCCTGAAAGAGCCTAGGCAGCCAGCACATTCTCCTTGCTCCTCTACTTGGGAAGCGAGGGGAACACGCGGGCGCCTGCAGAGGCATACTGGACACAAGGAAGGGTGGGTAGACAGGCCGAAAATCACTCTGCTTTTTCCTGTCCACTGTGTCCTTCCCCACAACCAGTGCCCACTGCCCCTGCATCCCCTCACATCACTCTTTATATGTCTCTGCCCTTTTGCACCTCTGCCTTCCAAAGAGAACCTATTGGCAAGGTGAAGCCCAGCCCGGCCCCCACTACTGGCTAGAGAAGGAACTGCTGTAGGGAGTCTGCTTTTCCCCTACCACTTGTCAGAAAACTACCTGCTAGCAGTTGACCTCCAACAGCAGAAGAGAAAGGAAAGATATCCTGGTCTTTGCCATCAGTCAGAAGAATCAGGGCTCTGTCCAAGAGAGAGAGAGAGAGAGAGAGAGAGAGAGAGAGAGAGAGATTGCACTCTATATAAGTCACCTTGAGTTATCTGATTGGAGGCAGGATATAAATATTGAAAATAAATATATCAGTGTAAGTGCGCATGTAATAAATACAGACATGTTAACTCCTATTGCCAGGAACAATGTCTACTATTCAAATGTTTATGCATTTAATAACACTGATGGCATTCAGCTACACTAGTATGATTTTATCTTATATATAGAAGTCTCAGGGTCCAATCCTGTCCAACTTTCTAGCGCCAACACAGCTGATCAAACAGGGTGTGCACTGCATCCTGTGGGTGGGGCAGTCAAAAAGGCTCCTCAAGGTAACAGAATGTTTGTTTCCTTACCTCAGGGTTCCATGGCAGCTGCATCAGGGCTGGATATTAGATGTAGGGAGATCCATATCTGAGTGTCTTGTTTTGCCACACATTTTTGCTATGTCTTTGGGCAACACATGTATTTTCACCGTCTCCTGACTTTGAAAGTAATTATATATCAGCAGTACAGTCATGTGGTCACTTTGGACAACAGATTTTTAACATAAATTATCATGCCATATATGCAAAGAGCTGTACATAACCAAACATTCACTACCTTTTGGCCATTGCTCAATTCCCAAAGCCTCTGCATTCCTTCAATGCAGTGATGTAGTAACATCTTCCTACCTCAGAGGGGTAGTGTGGCTATTGAAAGGGCCATGAGGCACTTCGATAATCTAGTGTGAGGTAAATACTGTTTCTCCACCTGTTTGGTATGTGAGGGCCTCTCCATTGTAGCTTGGGGCCCGTTTACCTTATTGTACACCCCAGGGTTGTTACAGGTGTTGCTAATTTGAAATTGTTTTCCCATGTCAATAGACTCACCTCAGCATACCAGGATTGCTGTTCTCAAATGTCGATGTAACAACCCCAGGGAACACAGACACCCGCCAACAGAGAAAAGGAAAATTCCACCCTCAACCTTTTCATCTGCTATACAGGTACTGACTGTACATGTTTTCATGAGGACAAGAGTCAAGCTAGACCCAGAAGCCCGTCCTTTGCTTTTAAACAACCTCTGACAGAGCCTTTGATAGTGTAAACAGTTTTAAGGAAGACAGAAATTAAGAGCTGGTCATCTCAGCATGAGGGGTGGGCTCTAGATTGAAGCAACATGTAAAGTAGGCGGATTATTTTTCTCATGAAGTAAGTGGGACCGACAGCCATTTATGTCACTGAACCTGGGAGGAGTAAGGTTTCCTTGTTGGGACTCCTACAGGAATAGTAAGCACTTAATTTCCTGCCACTATCAGGAAGGAACATGTTATGAGCAGAAAAAGGAACTCACTGTAGTCCCTCCCCCCCCCCCAAAAAAAAAAATTCTGCAAAGGATCTCCTGTCAGTAGTAGTGATATAGGATGGGAAGAGGGGTCTATACCCCTCCTGTTTCTTTAGTAAAGGAGAGGATAAGCAGGATGGTCTCCTTGGGCATAGCAAATTCCTTCAGGTGCATCATTATGGGGGGGATACCTACAGATATGACGGGGGAGTGCTACACTTTGATGTATGCTGTGTATCAATTTGCTTATCAAGGCTGTGGTGGGACAAGTAAGTTAGGAGGACTGTATAGTTAAGTAATTACAAGCACTAGAAAAGAGGCCAGGAAATACCATTATAACCCCCCCCCCCAAAAAAAAAATCTGTGTGAGGTTTATTGTGTCCACTCACGGACAGAAAATGTGCGCGTGGGGGGGGATGCTCATGTGTGTGAAAAGGTGTGCACTATAATATTGCTACTCCAGACATTTTGGAGGGAAAAGGCAGGAGGTAGTGTATCCCCCCCATCTCAAGAGTAATGAGGGGGGGAAGATATTTTACTACCCTTGTTCAGGGGAAGAGAAGAGGATTATGCATTTCTGCCTGTTATTGGGGTAATGTGAGGATTGGTTCAAGGCCGGCACTTAATCCCCACGTAAAAATAGAAATAAGCTTCTCCTCGCTGTTGTTTCTCTATGGGTGGGGCAGTGAAAATTCATGAGAGGAAGAGAGGCAGCGACTCAGCTGCCAATGTAGCCAGCCAAGACCGGTTTGAGCCGGTTGAGACTGGGTGCTGAGCTGGAATGAGACATCCACTGTTGTTTAGGCTGAGGTTCTGCCGCACCAGGGCTGACTGGAATCTCTGGGCTGGATCATTCCCAGAGAACATTCAGGAGCTGCAGTCCCTGCTAAAATATTCTGCTGGAGCCAGAGCTCAGAGCTAGTGCCAACAGCAGCAGAGCTGGATGAAAGCTGTGGACAAGGTTCCTGCCTGGAGCTGGAGCTTTTGCCTGCTGGGAGAGGAGCCAGAGCTGCTCCAGCCAGAAATCCAATTTGGGTTTTGTTTCTAACCACAGTTCCTGCTAGAACTGGTTTAGGGGGAAAAGAGGCCTCTCAAGTATCGGTTTTCAGTGAGAGCAGCTGGTGTAGAACCAACGGGTGGGGGAGGGGTGCCAGTTTGTCTGTGAGCTGAGAGTGAATGTGGGAAAGATCATGGGGGAGGGGAATGGCCTCTTTCTGCCTCACGCGCATTCACAATAGAAATGTGCTCTACAATCGCCAAAAAGAGAGAGCATGCGACAAACTAATTGCAGAGACGACTCCATGTGTCGGTGCAAAACATAACACCCATAAAGATGTGTGTTATGTGCCATAATGAGGCAGCACAGCTCACATAAAGTCTTCACATAAAGGCAGAGTAAAGGCAGAGCTTCAGCATAGCTGGGGTGGGATTCTCTAGTCAGGCAGAATGCCCATGGGTAGAACAAAGGTCAATGTGCAAAGCTTGTGTGCGCACAATTCTAGGTACAAAAGCAGCACTGTTGACATGAATATAAAGGCAACACAAATTGTGCATGCTTCAGTGAGGTATCTCTTGCTGAACTAAGTACATCTTTCAAAACAAAATACCAGAAGGCACATAAAGGTGTGAAGTACAAGCCTGTGCATGTTTATTCCCACTATGCTTAATGAGATCTACTCATTAATAAGACTGTAATCCCATACACACTTTCCTGGGAGTAAATCCCATTTAGTGCAATGGCACTTCTGAGTAAACATGCACAGGGCTGTGCTGTCAGTGTGTTTAGATTACAGTTTAAGGGCCCAATCCTAAGGCCCATATCGCCAGTGGTACGTGTGTACTACTGGCTAAAAGTGTTGCAAATGTGCCGTAAAGCATGTTTGTGACACTGGGAGAAGGCAGTGCTGGTCCTGGGCCAGTGCTAGATAGTACCTGGTCTCAGGGCTGAGAAGAGCCACCAGCGCTCCAGCCGCTCCAGTGAACGGTAAGCACATTTGGGGCGGGGGATGTGGAATTGGGCGGGGGGGGTAAGAGGATTGGGTCTGCATGGGGGGCAGGATCTAGCAGCAGCTTCTATCGTCAGATCCTATGCTATGCCTTGGGCTAGGCAGCCTGACATGGGGCTGCTCTCGTCTCCGCCGGCAAAATAACCGTCATTATTAACTAAATTTAGGATACATTATGTTCGTTATTCTTTATATTTTAATTACATCTATCAAATATTTTTAGGAGTCTGAACAATGTTTTCAGACTTAAGAAATCATTGTTGGAAGAGCTACATTGCATTGGAAGAGCAAACAATTTGCATACCCTAATATATTTAAATTTCAAATCTCATATTTTCTGACTTTCAGAAAAAGCATCTATGAACAGGTTCTGAAAGTTCTGAAATCATAATTTGTTCCTCATCATGTGAAAGTGAGAGGTTAAATACTTATGCTGTACTAAATACTTAGTTACTATGAATTGGGAACCTATCACAAATCATTTGACCAGTATCTCCTAACGACTAGAGACCAGCAGGATATTTTAAATGAATAAACAAGCATGGCTGCATTCATTTTTAATTGCAAATAGATTCATTAACAAGACAATGGTTCAGAATTCCATATTTCCATAGTAAAATGAATATATGCCATAAGCACTTGTAACAAAACCAGTACAACCCTCTTTTGTCAACATCTCTGAAGTTATCAACCTTTACTTAATATACAAAGAACCCTGAATTCTGGAACATCAAGGAAATAATGAAAATATTATGGTTCCATATCATGTATTCATTACTTGGAATCTTTAATACCCTCAAATAATTTTTACTATGTATCGGCATCTAATTATTTGGCTGGTTGGATTAATTCAGTATGTAATGTTTGTCTTTAGGCTGCCATTCTCCTTGACATTGCCTTTCTCAACTTCCTGTCTTCTCTTGTTCCCATTTTTCATCAGATTTTTGCTTCCTCCAATAAAACAATGCTGGCATTAGAGGCATCTCCAGAGTTTCCAGGAAGGGACCACCATCTCCTTGCCAGCACAACATCTCATCCTCCATATTACCTTCTTTCCACCAGCACATGTTCCATCATGCTCTGGTTTCTGTCTGAGATTTTCCTTCCAGTTGAACTGGCCTTTCATTTTCATCACACATCAGAATCTGCAATGTTTTACAACAATCTGTTGCTGACACCTTTTCCTTCAGCTCCTACTGTAAATAGTCGATGACATCATGGTGATTCCATCAGTGGTTGGAGGTGTGAGAAGGGGAGTCATTTGGGAATAACACTCTTCCATACTATGAATTATGCTCTGTAATCCACCCTACTGAACTCTTCTAGAACAAAAATAGCCCTTCAAGGCTACAATCCTATGCACACTTTCCTGAGAGTAAGCCTCTTGAATTAAATGGAACTTACTTCTGAGTAGATAGGCATAGGATTGCAATGTTAGGCAGTGTAAGAATCTAACAGCCCAGTCCTAACCAAATTTCCAGCATTGATGCAGTGCAATCAAATTTTCCCTTAGGTTGTGAAGGCCTCTGTGACTGCCTTGCCTGCCCACTGCAGAATGCAGTGCATGCCCTATTGTTACTGCTGCAACTGCATTGGAAAGTTAATTAGGCTTGGGCTGTAAGGCTGCAATCCTATACGTTCCTGGGAAAAAACCCAGTGGTTTACATAGGATTAGACATGCATAGAAGTAGACATACATAGGATTGCACTGTAGGGCTGCAATCCTGTAAACATTTATGGATAGACATGTACAGGCATGCCCCAGTATCCACTAATTCAGTATCCACAGTTTCAGTTAACCACGGTTACCATGTATAAAAAGGTAAAGGTTTCCCCACAACCGAATGGTCTAGTTGTGACCGACTCTAGGGGGTGGTGCTCATCTCCGTTTCTAAACCGAAGAACTGGCTTTGATGGAGGACAAGTTTCCAGGGTCATGTGGCCAGCATGACTATATGCCAAGGCACACAGAACACCATTATCATCCCACTGCTAAGTTTTGTAGGAGCCTGAGATCATATGGAAAGCGGCCCTTCCCCCTCCCCTTCAAATCCATTCTTGGCTTGGAGAGCAAAGTCTCCAAGCCATGAATGGCTCTGGAGGGGAGGGGAGGGGTTGTTTTATACAAGGGCTCAGACTCCTGCAAAACTTAGCATCAGTGTAGTAGCTAAGGGGGTGCAGGGGGTAGCAGTTGCACTGGGAAACAAGATTTAGGGCGTCAACAAGCTGCGTTTGACACTAGTGGCCAAAATTGTGAAATGCTGAATGCAAAGAAACAAACTCCATTGGAATATTTGTATTCTATCAATAGTTATGGCCAATTAACCAGAAAACGATTTATTTTTTTACTTAATTAAACTTTATTTCATCATGGAGGTGCTATAAAATCTTCTTTGCCCTGGGTAGCAGATGCCTCAGTTATGCCACTACTTGGTGTTTTGTCCCCCTCAAGGAACCTACTGAAGTTCAGTATATCTTGCCTCTATTCAGTAACAACAACAAAAAAAAGTATATCTTGCCTCTCCATTTTTGAAGTAAAAGGCCCGAGGTGGCTCACATCAGAATTTAAAACTGTCAGTTAAAAAAAACACCTCAGAACAAAGCAAGAAGCCGCAGATAACAAAATCACTAACAGCACAAAGCTATTGCATGTTTACTCAGAAGTCCCTTTGTGTTCAGAGGTCCTTAATTCCAGGAAAGTGGGCAGGCTAAAAAGAGTAGGTGATCAAGGGAGCAGGCAGAGCAGAGGCCTGTCATAACCAGTGGCATCAGGGAGAAGGGGTCAGATAAATTGCTCAGGACCGGCAGTTCTGGCGCAGCAACATTCCGTCTTCAGTATAACAGATAAACTGCGTTGCCTCTTCTAGAGCAACATCTTTTTAGAAATCCTGAATCAAGAAACAGCAATAACAAAAGAAACGTGTTTAACTCAGTGCCGTGTACCGAAGCGAGGGAGAACTCACACAGACCAATATGATCAATAATAAAGTTCTATTTTATTGCTGCACACAAGCCCATATTTATACCTCAGGTTTACAGAGCAGTATGTTATTGATTAACCCATCAGAAGGTTGCTTTGATTAACTCAGCGAGTTTCGGCAAACAAGACTAACAATGACTGACAAGATTAACAAGGGAAAACAAGCTTAAACGGTCTCGCGGCTTTTGCAATCTTTCTTCCTTCTTAGCGCAGGATGCTCCGCTTCCGATCTCCTTGTTCCGTGCGTTTGTCGTGTTGCGCAAGGGTTGGTTGATTGCAGCAGCCTCTTACTTCGTTCTTGCCCATGTTCCCCCAATCCCATAGTCCTTAGCAAAAACCACTCTCTCCACAACATCCAACACTCAGTGACACCCCAGTCCCGCTATGGACTATACAAGTGTGGAAGCCAATCTCCGTATGTGAATCCCCAGCTGAATACAAGTAATAATACTGCTTCGTAATAATAATGCTTAACATTTGCATCGTGGTTTTTTGGGTGTTATTATCTTGTAATTTCACCCTGTGGTGAATATTATTGTCCCCATATTGAAAATGAGGTGGAGATTGAGGCTCAGAATGAATGACCTGCGTGCTGCCATTATATTAAGCAAATTCAAGGCAGACGTGGAACTTCTTGTTTCGTAGCCCACTTTCTTCGCCACTTGGTACCAGCTCACCCCTCAAATAGGAGTTGTATGGGCTGCTTCCTGCCTGACTTAAGCAACCAGGGTTGTATTCCTTCACAAACTTTTTAGCACTGGTACCCACTACATAAAATGATACTTTATCAGGACCCAGCTAGCTTTACAAGATTTTTCAAAAGGTGATTTAGAAAGAAATGTTGTAATTTATTTATTTACAAATAATATTTTATTTTTATTTTTTTAAAACTCAGTTCCCATAACAAATCAGCCCTAATGAATAGCCTCAAAGCTTGAGGGCTTAGCTATGTGACCCAGCCTTCAACTTGCCCCCACTACCTATCATTGCCGGACTAGGAAAAAAACACTCCAGAAAAAAGACATTTATCTCTCTGCATTTACAGACGCTTATAAACTGCTGGGACTCAGCTGTTTGCAGGGCAATTAGCAGCTATCTGATTTTTGAATAGCTTCAGGGCCTGAGGCAATTAGTTATCTTATCTTTCTATCACCTGTGATTTCATTGGAGGCTCTGCAGGACCTACCAGAAATCTGGTTATGACCCACCAAGTGGGTCTGAACCCACAATTTGAGAAATGCTGCTTTAAGACCTGGAAACTGCCAGCTGTTCAGGTTGGAACAGAATCTGTTGGATTCAGCCCGCCCCTACTCCCCTTTCCCTACCCAAGGGAAACCCCTTCCCTTTTAGAGATTACATGTGTTTGGCAAAATAACCACCTGGTTGACAATTAATGGTGAAAAGCAACCATGTTTTGAACATAGGACTCAATAGACTGCCATCAGAACAAACCCCCTTACTTACTGGATCAGTCCATAAGACTGAACCCTGAGCCCCATGTCACTCCTCTCTATGTAGGGCAAGGGCAGAAACTTCTAGAACCCTCCCCATATAAGGCAAGAACAGAGGTGGGCCCAACTTCCAAAGTTTTCACTTTGGTCCTCCTCAGCCTCAAGTTTTTTCTGCCTTTTCGGTCAGAGGCCTCTCAATACATTTCTAGGACACGGTTGTTGAGCCTGGAGTGCACCTCCCCTCCTTAGCTCCTGAAGCACAACAGCGTAAGACATAACTGAGAGATCCTCAAAATCTTATCCAACAGTTCCATGCACTAATTCATCCCCAAGAACTAAGGTGTAGGTGCTATCTCTGAGGGACACACTACATTTATTATAATCAGTGGTGTTACAGCCCACCAGATGTTTGGAATGGGATTTTATGGCACTCACTAATTTGAACTTTATCCAAGAGTTTTAGAACTGGTGAGAAGCAGTTGTGTGGCTTGTTGCAGTTATTCAACTGTTACCTTTCAATGCCTATATTGGCCAAATATGTCTTAAGAGCCTTGGGTTTGCGCCTAGTGCACCAATTACAATAGGGGAGGTGATTGATTTCTTTCCCCAAAGACTCTGTATTCAATGTCCAGGGTTTTGCATTTTGAGATATTTTCCAATTGTTCCTCCTCAATTCACTTATTTCCTGGAATGGCCACATCAATAAAAGTCACTTGTTTCTTCTCAACCACAGTTATATCTGGCATCTTGATCCAATTTTTTATCTGTCTGGATTTTGAAGTTCTACAAGATTTTGACCTGCTCTGTGCTCATTTTCTACCACCTTTTGAGGCATGTACTCCCATCATTTCTTTACTGATGCTATTCCTTATTTCTTCCATGAGTTTCAGTGGAGCGTAGCAGTGATTCAACTGTGGTGATTTTTGTAATCACTCTGGGCGATTTTGCTGCACCCACTTACAGTGCGATCAACTGTTGTGAGTGCAGCAAAATTGCACAGAGTAATTACAAAACTCACCACAATAAAGTCATTGCTATGCTCCACTGGAACTTGTTGTTGCTGTTAAGAACAACAGCAGCTCATAATCCTCTAAGGCTAAACACAAGAAGTGGACAAGAAGTATCCCAAGGTAGCCACAGGGCCCCCAATTTATTCAGGACCATAGTGCATAACAAGAAAGGGGGATAACACTTTCTCCAATCCCCATGCATTGTTTTCTGACCAGGTGTGGGATGCCTGCTGCCCCATGCCATGTCTTGGCAAGCAGTGAAAGAATGCTCGGTACAGCAGAAAGAGCTGCTGCACATGGTTTTCGTGCTTGTTTAAAGGTCCTCCCACCTGTCCTATCATTGTTTATAGGATTGCAGTTGGCCTCTGAACCCGGAAGTAGGAGTGAAGTCATCGCATGATGCATTTCATGTGATCAGTGATGCAGGAGTACACACACACCCCAGTGATTCTCTCAGAAACCATCACGACTCCTTTCCTGGCTGAAGGCACACAGCCCCAGCCCCGTTTGTTACCACCATGAACTTCTTCACCTGGCTGCGAGCATACAGCCCAGCCACGCTTGCAACCAATAAAACTTAACTGAACCTTGGCAAGAATCAAACTCATGGCCACAGCTCCCCGGATCCCTCGCTAACCAACTTCAACCAAAGCAGGGACCTGGGATTCGAACTCGTACCGCCGCTGCAGCCTCAGCAGGCCGGCTCAAACACTTGAGACGGCACTGATGGGATTACAACAACTCTTGACTTGCGGTCTCACCCTGGCACACGCCTTATACAAACTGTTAACCGCAAGCTAACGAGCCGGCTGTCAAACTCCCTTGCTGTTCCTCAAAAGCACCGCTTGCCAGCTGTCAAACTCAGGGGCAGTCAGGTCTTTCCCCGGAACCCCTGGCCATGTGGTTCGGGTGTACTGTCAAACTCCCGAACTGTCAAAATCTCCTCTTAAAGGGAAGGCCGGCTTTATGAATGGGGTTTTGTGGATGAACACTGTGCTTTATGAATGGGAACATGTTGTACAAGGGAGAGCTGTCATGTTGGGCTTTGTGCATACTGTGAAGGGGAGACATAAAATGGCAGCCAGCAGTCAAAATGGATGCCAGCTCGGTCGAGGGATGTGCCACGACCATCAAGCCAACTCCTCGGGTCACGTCCTTGGTGCCGGGTCCCACGATCTTTGCCAAAGACATCTACATAATGTACTTGAACTTTGTGTTGTGAATAGATTTCTCTGCATATCAAATGTGTGTTTACAATATGAATTGTCCTTTTGTGTCTGAAAGATATGCCTCTATCTCTGCCCCCCCATTGACCCTACGCCTTTTTCTAGAATTCAATCAAGTGTCTGTACCTCAGCAATTAGCCACTTCCCCAATCTTTTGTAATGCCAAGATTAGCTTGCCTTCTAAGGCGCCGGTCACCCTTCAGGCAAACGGGCATATCTCAGGGAGTTCCTCAAACCCACCTTTGGCCAATCAAAGGTCCCACAACCCCCGGTCCCCCAATACGTGAAGTGGGATTAGGCAGCTGATCTTGATTGAATATTTTATTTCTCTTCATCTACATGTAAAAGCATATACCAATACCTGTCTCTTTCACTCTGGCATGCAATTAGGGTGCCCTTTTGCACACGCGATTTGCGACCTGTTGCGTCTTTATTGCAATAAATACTTTTCCGAACCACCATCGAAGTCCAGCAGGCATTCTTTTCTGTCGACGTTAAACCTGGGTAAGCTATAGCAAGGGGGTCCCGTAGAGGGGATCGGAGGACCAGGAAGGGCTTGCGGGCTTCAGCAGGAACGGGGAACACATGCCAGAAAAACGGACAACTCAATCTTTGGAGCCCGGTCTCATGGTTTAAAGAGACAGGGCTTGGAGAAATTGCCTTACTGGCCTGATTTCCTCCTACTTCAATTACGTACTTCGGGTTCCAAGCAAAGCCTCTGCAGTGCAAAGGGCTTGCATAAGTTTGGGAAGTGCTGCCTTTGGGGTTCATTCTGGCTTCTGTCATCTTCCAAGGTTCAGAAGCAGCAGTGTTTCTTTCAACCACAGAGTTGCTATGACACTCGCTTGTCTTTGTATTGTAGCTGTTAAAACTATTCCTAAAATCTGTTTTGAGTATTTGACACAAAAGCCATTCTGCGCATAGCTACTTATTTAAGTTGATCTCTTTAATAAGAGCAAAATGCATCAGCAGTGCAGGATCCTGGGCAATGCAAAGTCTCCAGCATCCAACACCTGAGTTAGAAAGTGAGAAATTTGGCAGCCCTGGAGTGGATGGGATGTGAGTAAGGAAGAGAATGTGTGATGTAATTACAGATTAAAATATTTCTATCCTACCTTCTTAAACCAGAGGATTTTCAACATGACCTACTGCAAAAATGTCTAATTTAAAACTACCGTATATCAAAACCAGTCAGATAAAAAATCCACCACAAATAAAACTCTGATCCACATCAAAGACATAAGGAAAGGAAAAGAAAGATATAAACATTAACCCCACACCCATGAGGAAGTAAAAATCAGTCTTGCCCTAAAATGTCGCAGAACATAACAACCTTCAGACTATGCCTGTGATGTAGGAGGAAATCAAGCCAATAAGGCGATTTTTCTGGGCCCCTGTCTCTTTAAGTTCAGAGGCCGTCAATTTGAGGTTTCATTTCCCCAGCGTGTGTTCCCCGTTCCCACTGTGGTCTGCAAACTCTCCAAGCCCACCGATCCCCGCTTGGGATCCCTGCTATAGCTTACCAAGCTTAACATCAACGGAAAAGAATGCCAGCTAGACTTTGATGGTGGTTCCGGAAAAAAAAAAATAATAATAATAATAATAATACATTTATTTATATACCGCCTTTCTTAATATCACTAGATTTCTCTAATGATTGAACTCAAGGCGGTTTACATAGGCAGACCGCCTTTTCACAAACCTGAAGGTTTTTACAATTTACAGAATGTTCTATCTTCCAAGAACAACACTCCTACAGATCTTTCTTTCTGGATTTAGCCTTCTTTTTTTAGCCACCCGTCTGTCGTCTGCTGGCTGATGAGGCTTCCCTGCTGCCACCAGAGATGCAGCTGATTTCAGCACACTCCTCCTCCCACGAGGCAGCTGAAACTCAGCTTTTAATCAGCCGCAGTTTCCAAGGTCTGCTGCTCGCAGAGACTTCCGGCAGTCCCGAGCTCACAACCTTGAGATCTTCAGGTGTTATCTTCGGGCAAACGGAGGCATTAACCCTCTCGGCTAAATCTTCTGGAAAAGTATTTATTGCAATCAAGACGAACAGGTCGCAAATCGCATGTGCAAAAGGGCACCCTAATTGCATGCCAAATTGTAAGAAACAGGTATTTTTATACGTTTACATAAGTAGATAAAGAGAAATAATACATCCAATCAAATTCAGTTACCTAATCCTACTTTCATTATTGGTGCATCGGGTTTTTTTGGGATCTTTGATTGGTCAGAAGTGAGTTTAAGGAACTCCCTGACACATGTCCGCTTGCCCGAAGGGTGACTGGTGCCCTGAGAGGAGAGCCACTTTCAGCATGACAAAAGATTGGGGAAGTGGCTAATCGCTGGGGTACAGTGGATAAAGACACTTGATTGAATTTGAAAGGTCATAAAAAGGCGTAGGGTCAATGGGGGGGCAAAGATTGCCACATATCTTTCCGACACAAAAGGATAATTCATCCAACAAATACATATACAAAGAAATCTATTTACAACAAAAAGTTCATGCAAGTTCATCATGCTAATGTTTCTGGCGGAGATTGTGGAGGCCGGCGCCGAGAACGTGACCTGAGGGTTGGGCTCGATGGCAGAGGCATGTTCCTTGAAGGAGCTGGCATCCATTTTGGTCGCCGGCAGCCATCTTGTGTCTTCCCTTCACAGTACGCACAAGCACAAAGTCCTACATGACAGCTCTTCCCTACACAACGCATTCCCATTCACAAAACATAGTATTCATTCATACAACCTCATTCATAAAGCCGGCCTCCTCTTTAAGGGGAGACTTTGACAGTTTGGGGTTTTTGACAGCTCCTTGAGCCATGCGGGTTCCGGAAAAAGACCTGGCTGCCTCTAGGTTTGACAGCCGGTAAGCGGTGCTTTTGAGGAATGGCCGGGGGAGTTTGACAGACGGCTCGTTGGCTTGTGGTTAAGAGCTTGGATAAGGCGTGTGCTGGGGTGAAGCCGCAGGTCAAGGTTGTTATAATCCTATCAAGAGCCAGCTTGAGTGTTCTAGCCGGCCGGCTGGGGCTGTGACAGCGGCGTGAGTTCGAATCCTGGGTCCCCGCTTTTGGTTGATATTGGTCAGCAGGGGATCCGGGCGAGCTGTGGCCACGAGTTCGATTCTTGCCAAAGTCCAACTTTTTTAAGGGTCTGGTTTCATGAGTTTCAGCGTGGCGTGGCCAGGTGAAGGAGTTTGTGGCGGTTTCTGTTTGGCTGAGCTGTGTGCCTGCAGCCAGGTGAGGAGAATCATGGCGGTTTTGGCTTGGCTGGGCGGTGTGTCTGCAGCCAGGTGAGATCATGGCGGTTTCTGAGAGAATGAGAGGGGGGGTCCTCCTGCATCACCTGCATACTATTAAAGGGGGAGGAGTCAGATGGGCCTCTCAGGATAAGGTGTTCCACATTCTAGGTTCCACAACCAAAAAGGCCCTGCCCTATGTTCCCATTAATTGCAATTCTGACAGCCAAAGGATATTAATCAGGGATTCTGTTGCTGGTCTGGGGCCTGGATATTTAAGGTGATCGCCACTACGTTGAACTGTGCTCAAATCAGATCAAAAATAAGTGAAGATGGAATCATATCCAAGTTACATACTCTGAAGAATGGACCTTGACCAAAACATTGGGTGCATCATTTCACATCCACTGTGTGCAGAATCCTAGCATCTTAGTTAATGGTTAACCTTATCACCTATTTATTAATTACATTTCTTTTTCATCCTTCTCTGAAGGAACACAGGCAGCATTTATAGGCCTTTGCTCTCCCAGCAATCTTGTGGGGCACATTAGGCTGAGAGAGAGATTGGCCTGTGAGGTCACCCTTTGAATTTTATGGCTGAGTGTGGATTTGAACCCAGGTTTCCTGGCATTCTGACATTCAGACATCACGCTGTCTTGACGGTGCATAGAGGTAAACCGAATTAGTCCCAAGGACACCAGCCACCTTTTCTTCAAAAAAGCTCTGACAACCATAACATATTTAGTGATGTAGTTTTTAGAACCATACTCCCTTAACGGGTAATTTGGCCTGTGAGTCTCAGAAAAGAGTGCAACCTAACGTTCAGTTATCACAGCATGGATGAGACTTTGCTCAAAATGGCTGCCCTTGAATTTACAACGCCTACTTTTAAAAAGGAAAAACCTGGGCTGCCAGTGGCATTTAGAGAGAGGCTGTCAATCTGTTTCTGTTCAGATTCTGTTTCTGTTCTGCTGACAGAGAGGGGAGACCAGGGGAGGGGAGGCCCCAGAATGCTTCCTTCCATTGTGACTGCTGCCAGGCAGCCAGGCGAACCAATCTTCTGTGCCTCCCGCTGCAGCACTCTGCTTGACTGACCGCAGGAGAATGGGGGAGGAGAAGCCTAGCTACAAAAGGAAGTGCTTTGTGTTATGTTCTCCTCCTCTGTGTTCCGTGGGAGCAGCCAGCTAGAACCCCAAGGCTCAAAGGAACTCTGCATGAAAAGTCTTTATTTTTTCCAAAGAGCTTGTTTTGCATTTTGATTTGGTTCTGACTGGGTACCCTATTATTCTTTTATCACCTAAATAGTTATTTCTGAACCTTGGAGGTCAGGGTGAATTTTATGCTATGCATGTGTTTGTTTTTCTAAAGGGAGCAATTTAGGTGGTTCCCATTTTCTTACCAAGATTCAAAAATGCAAGTAAATTTGACTCTCTTCCCCTCCCCCGCCAATTTATGCCTGCTTCCACTTCCTTCTCTGTTGTCTCCCTTGTGTTGATTTAGATTGTGAGCCCACTAGGACAGGGATCTGCCTTCCAATGGCTTATAAAGTGCCACGCACATGGATGGCGCTTTCCTTCATCATCAATCATGTGCTGAAAATAACGAGAGCTACATGCCAGTGACAAGACTATTTTGTAGTTTGCAGTGGTGTGTCACTTCTTGTTTCATTAAATTGTACAGTTAAAAGAATCCAGATACGTCTGAATTTCGCATAATATCAAGAAAAATCTAAGTGCTCACGTTTACAGGAAAAAAAACTGTGGTCTGCTCACAAGCTGAAGCTAAGGGAGGGGTAGAAAGTAGTTCAATAACATGTGGCGACACAGGCGTATTTCTTGGGGAGGGTGCGGGAGGGGTCACACATTTCTCCATGTTTATAAAACAAAATGTCACCCACTGCCATGATCACTTTGAAGGTTAAATCTGAAGAGCTTTTTCTTGCACAGCAATAGTGCTCACACTGTGCATTGCTCAAACCTGTGAAAACCCTGCGCTTGCACAGTGCTACTGGCAGCTGTCCTTCCCCTCCTCCCACAGTGCATATTTCACCGATGAGTCATTCACTGACTCTAATCTGCCATGCAGGGTTAGCTGAAGGGGAAACTCAGCAGCAAGAGGGTGTCCAGGCAGGAGCCTCGAACTGCGCCATGTGCTATTCTGATGAGAAAACAAGGTCTGTAAGGCAAGACGTCCACCCAGCCACTGATGTGTGTGCTTTTAACAAATTACATTAAGGTCTCAAAAGTAATACGTTAGCAGAACAATGCATACTTACAAACATCATAGCTTCAGAGAAATAGGTTAAAGGTTCCTCAATCCACTGCTTTTTTTTCACCACGTGACCGAGCAACAAATGGTGTTTGTTTGCCGCTGGGAAGCCATCAAGCTAGATTTTGACCAATTGGAAGGATGTGCCGCTCCTGCTACCTATGACTGCACTATTAATTTATTTCAGACATTGGAAGTGCCTCCTGCACAAAAGCCTGTTAAACAAAAATTGCACAGTCCCATCATGTTCTTTCATCACTTCCGTTCGACTCGATGGGGTTTGTGCAAGAGACTCATTTATGCTGCAACTTCTTAAATAAAAATAAAATCTTTTTTTGAAACAGATTTTTTAAAACGCTCAAATCATTTCATCGTTAAGAACTAATGCAAATTCAGGTGGACTGGGTGCCTTTTAGTTTGTATGCAAAATGAGGCCACCCAAAAATAAGGAAGTGGTTTCAATATAAACAGGGGGAGGGATAGGTATGTAAAAGTAGATAAGTTTGTAACTGACAAGAAAACTACATTAAAAGACAAACAAAACCAACAGCCCAATCCTAACTAACTTTCCAGTGCCTGTGCTCTGGGGCACACACTGCATCCTGCAGTGGCGGGGCAGCCATGGAGGCCTCCCCAAGGTAAGGGAGTATTTGTTCCTTTATCTCAGGAATGCATCAGCACAGGAAAGTTGGTTGGGACTGGGCTGTAAAACAGCTCTTTTACCTTCCAGGATGTGTGTGTCCTTCAAGGACCATTCAGGAGCTTTTAGAATGTTCATAGCATACAAAGATAAGGAAGTGCTAAGCTTATCTCCTTGCTTGAAGAAGGGCGACTCCCATCTTCTTTACTTCCTTTCATTAAGGGAGGGGGGAAATAGGCTATTGCTGCTAATTGCAGCTCCGCTAAAATCTTCAAGCTCCAATTCCTGCTCAAGGGGTGAACAAATACAAAGCCCCACCCCAAACCCTGTAAATTGGTCAGCCTGTGAAGCTTCACACACACACCTCCATGGACCTCTTTGAGAGTTGAGAATCCATGCAACGCTTTGTTAAGGGCCAATTTGAACCAACAGAATCTGGAGAAACATACAGTAAGGCTGTATGTGCTGGTTTTCACATACACATTAATGGGATTTTCACAAGTGTGAATAGGAAGAGACAGGCCTTGATCGGAAGTGTTGCCAGTGTATATTCGGAGGTAGTGCTATTGTCATTATAGTGACATTTTCTATGAGGCAAGGAGAGCAGGTCCATTCTTCTAGGCTGCTCCTCAAGTTATAATCCTTTTGTAGCTGCCTGTGACCTTACACCAAGCACATAAAAGGCTTGCAAGGGGCTAGCTCAGCAGAGGTTGGAAAGCATTAGGATGAAGCAGTTGATTAATCCATGGTCATGCTTCATTATTATACAACTTTTCCCATTTCTGTTCCACAAAATGTACACAATTATGTGATTCCACACCTGGAAGCAGTTGCCGCTCTTCCTGGCATAGCAGTTTTTACTTATGAAGCTTGGCTAATATGATGCTTTGTATTGGTTTAATTCAGCGGCATGGCTTTTTGAGGCAGGGAGGGACACAACTGAGTGGGGGAAGGGGAGGATTGAGCCTGGGAGGGAGGCAGAGACGGAGGCAGCCTCTGACGCTGGATCCTGTGTTCCCTTCCCTCCTGGGCTGAGCAGCCCAACGCAGGTCTCCTCGACTGTGCACCTGCTCAATAGTGGGTGCAGAGGAACGGAGACCCCTTGCCACTAGCTGCAGTCTTCAAGCAAATGCTCCCGTATCCCGAGGAGACCTCTGGCGGTATCCCAGTACTCACAGGAGCCAACGGTAGCCATTTTGGTGCCGCTGGAGACATGGCACCAGGAACCCTAGGATTGGGCAGCCAATCTCTAATGCATATTAAAGATCAGTTTAAGGCATATACATTACTTTTATTGAAGAAAATGGGCGCAGAGTATTATAACATCTTTAAACACCAACCAATTATTAAATACATAACATTTATAAATACTTTATTTTAAAAAATGGCTTAGTATTCAAAGGTGCTGCAAGACTATTGTTTTTGTTGTAAAAGACCAACATAGTGACCACTTCAGATAATTTTATTGAAGTAGTGCTTTAAAAACGTATTTTGGACACCAGCAGCTGATCCATATAAAATAGGACGCTTGCCTCCCCTCCCTTCCCCCACTGCAACAAACCTGAATTTAACCCCCTCCCCTACTAAAAACAGCTGCAAACTCCTTCTTGTAACCACGCCTCTCTGGCACGGCTGTCTGACATACTATACTTTGAATGTGCAACCCATAACCGCTCCCAGGAACATAAGTAAACTGCCTCTGCCGGTTTCACAGCAACAGTCGTTAGTAGCCTTCCCCTCCCCCGCCTCTCTCTTCTTGGTCAACAGAATTGCTAGAGCCGTGTGCAAAACTAGGTTTTAAAGCTGTGCACAAAAGCCTTTGATGCAGCCACATGCACAGTGTAGCTTCTCCCTGGTGCATTGTTCCTCATTTGTGCTCTTAGTGAGCAACCTGGGCTTTGGTGAAAGGCCGAGGGAACAGCACTACCGCACAGGAATCACTCGATTTTCTTTGAGTGCATTAACTCAGCTTGTTAAACAGTAAGCTCTGTCAGTCTGATCAGTAAAATCAACTCCCCTGTTCTCAATGATCAGGCACATAAGGGATGAAGTGAGAAACACAGAAAAAGTGGTTAATTTTTAGAAGGAGAAGTGCAGGCCTCCTTCTAAAAGATATACCAGAAACCTTGCCCCTAATCTCAGTGGGCTGTTGGTTATCAGCAGGGCTGAGAACTCAATTCTCTGGACTCGAGTCCAAGTCGCAAAAACACATGCTTTGCAGACTTGAGACTTGACTTTAGTCTTGCCTCAGTGCCAACTTCCCATCCCTGGTGATTAGTGATGGAAATATACTCTGTACATATTTATTAACTAGGGCAAGGAACAATACCCTGTCTTAGGCTCAAAATCTGTCTGAAAAGGCACAAATACAGATATGTGTTGGTTAATGACCAGGTTATGTTTCCTGAAGCCTATCATTAATCAATGTTATTTATTATTATTATTATTATTATTATTATTATTATTATCATCATCATCATCATCATCATCATCATCATCATCAATCAACAGGTACTTATATACTGCTTTTCAACACGAAGTTCACAAAGCGGTTTACAGGCAAATAGTAATAATAAAGTTAAAATTAAATGGCTTTAACTAATAATAAATATTATTATTATTATTATTATTATTATTATTATTATTATTATTATTATTATT